>JAQZBX010080527.1:0-13814 GCA_029593785.1 Cabassous unicinctus | reverse complement strand
ATCGGTTCCTTGCCTATTCCGGCTTCTGGAGGCTATTGGTATTCCTTGGTTTGTGGGTGCTGATCTTCAATGCTAGCATCTTCAAATAACTCTCTGCTCCATCTTCACATTACCTTCTCCTCCCTATATCTGTGGGTCAAATCTTTCTTCCTCTGTCTTACAAGGTCACATGTGATTGCATTTAGGGACCACCACGATAATCCAGTATAATCTCACCATCTTAACCTATTTAATCACATCTGCAAAGAACCTGTTTCTATATAAAGTAACATTTACAGTTTCCAGAGATTAAGACCTGATATCTTTGGAAGGCCATTTTTCAGTCTATAACAGCAACTATCCTAGAAAATTACTCACTTGCTAAATCTCAGCTGAAATATTTTGTTTTTATTTTTAAGCAGTTTTGTTGAAATATATTAATTCACATACTGTATTAGTCAGCCAAAGGGGGTGCTGATGCAAAGTACCAGAAATCTGTTAGCTTTTATAAAGGGTATGTACTTGGGGTAGAAGCTTACAGTTACAAGGCCTGAAAGAGTACAACTCAAGGTACCATAAGAGGTACTTGCTCACCCAAAGTCTGTCGCCACGTGTTGAAGCAAGATGGTGGGCGATGTCTGCGAGGGTTCAGCTTTCCTCTTCCCTCTTAAGGCTCCATGGTCCCAGATTCTTCTGATCTCAGCTGTAGGCTGGTATAGGGCTCATCTTTCTCCCCAGGGCTCTTTCTTTCTGGGCTCAGCTTGCTCTAGTCTCTTCACAAGGTCAGCTGTGAACTATCAGGCTCATCTCTCTTCCCAGGGCTGCAGGATCCTCTGTGCATCTTCTCAGTGTCTGCTTCTCTGTGTGTTTACTTCCATGTGAAAGTCTGTTTTATCCCCACCAAGGAGGTGGGGACTCAAACCGAGTCACCCTAATGACGTGGTCAAATAAAAGCCGTAATCTTGATTTAATAAAGTAAAAATGAAGCCTTTGAATCTAATATAATCTAATACACCCAGAGGAACCAACAAGTTTACAAAAATAATCTATATTTCTTTTCGGAATTCATAAATAATATCAAACTGCTACACATTTCATACGATCTATCCAAAGAGTATAATCACTGGGGGTTTTTCAGTATAAACACAATGTTGTGCATTCATCACCACAAAAAAATTTTAGAACAATTTCATTACTCTAAAAAGAAAAATTCCACACCCCTTATCAATCACCTCTCAATCCTCTATCCTTCCCAGCCTTAAATAACCACTAATCTAATTTCATCTTTATAAATTGATTTATATTTACATTTTATATAAATGGAATCATACAATATGTAGTACTTAGTGTCTGGTTTCTTTCACTTAGCATGTTTTTTGGTCTGATATTAACATCTTGTAGTATTAACATACATTTGTTCAGTTTCAAAGAAAAGTGGTCTTATATATGCAATTTTACCCATATTCATATTTCACATGCAGTTTTACTATGCTATACAGTTCCATGTTACATTTTTTAGTTCTCCTTTGAGTAATATACATGACCTTAGACTTTCCCTTTCAACCACTGGCATACCCGTATAATATTACTGCTAGTTACAAACATTATGTTGTGTTTCACCTTTTCTATTCATTTCCAAAGATTAATGCACATTCTTTTTAACAATTCTGCACAAGTTAACCCCAGCTTTCCATTCTCTAACCTCATTCTATTTTCTGGTGACCCATATTCAAGTTATTAGCTCCATGAGATTACACAATATATTTAGTTCACAGTAGCCCAGTCATATAGTATTTCTCCTTTTGTGACTGGCTTGTTTCACTCAACATACTGTCCTCCAGCTTCATCTATGTTATCATATGCTTTACTACTTCATTTCTTCTTACAGCTGCATAATATTCCATCGTGTGTATACAACATAGTTTGTTAATCCATTCATCAGTTGATGGACATCTGGGTTGTTTCCATCCTTTGCCAATAGTGAATAACATTACTGACTGCTATGAACATCGATGTGCCGATATCAATTCATGTCATTGCTCTCAGTTCTTCTGGGTATATACCCAGTAGTGGTATCGCCAGGTCACGTGGCAAATCTATATTCAACTTCTTTAGGAATTGCCAAACAGTCCTCCACAGTGGCTGTACCATTCTGCATTCTCACCAACAGTGAATAAGTGTTCCTATCTCTCCATATCCTCTGCAACATTTGTTTTTTTAACAGTGGTCATTCTAATAGGTATGAAATGATATCTCATTGTAGCTCTGATTTGCATTTCCCTAATTGCTAGTGATATTGAACATTTTTTCACGGTTTTTTGTGGGGGTTTTTTGCCATTTGTATTTCTTCTTTAGACAAATGTCTATTCAAGTCTTTTGCCCATTTTTTAATCAGGTTTTTTGTCTTTTTATTGTTGAGTTGTAGCAACTCTTTATATATCATGGATATTAAACCCTTATCAGATATGTGATTGCAAAATGTTTTCTACCATTGAGTTGGCTGCCTTTTCACCCTTCTAACAAAGTCCTTTGAGATGCAAAAGTGTTTAATTTTGAGGAGGGCCCATTTTATCTATTTTTTCTTTTGTTGTTCGTGCTTTGGGTTTAAAGTCCAAGAAACCACCACCTACCACAAAGTCTTTAAGATGTTTTCCTACATTTTCTTCTAGTAGTTTTATGATGCTGGCTTTTATATTTAGGTCTTTGGTCCATTTTGAGTTGATTCTTGTATAGGGAGTGGGATGGGGATCCTCTTTCATTTTTTTCATTATGGATATCCAATTCTCCAAGTACCATTTGCTGAAGAGACTTTGTCCCATTAACATGACTTTGGTAGGTTTGTCAAAAACCAGTTGGCCATAGAGGTGAGGGTTTATTTCTGGACTCTCAATTCTATTCCACTGTGTCTATCTTTATGTCAATACCATGCTGTTTTGACCACTGTAGCTTTGTAATATGTTTCAAGGTCAGGCAGTAAATTTCCTCCCACATCACTTTTTTTTTTTTTAAGGTTTATTTTATTTATTTATCCCACACACACACACACCCATTGTTTGCTCTCTGTGTCCATTTGCTGTGTGCTCTCTGTATCTGTTTGTCTTCTCTTTAGGAGGCAGAGGGAACTGAACCTGGGACATCCCATGTGGGAGAGAGGCACTCAACCGCTTGAGCCACCTCCACTCCTGCTTTGTTGTCTCACTCATTGTGTTTCCTCTTTGTGTCTCCTTGCTGTGTCATCTTGTTGCATCAGCTCACCACACCAGCCCATCGCACCAGCTTACTGGTCTTCTCCAGGAGGCCCCGGGAACCGAACCTGGAACCTCCCATGTGGTAGACGGGAGTTCAGTTGCTTGAGCCACATCTACTTCCCCAACATCACTCTTTTTTTATAATGCTTTTGGCTACGCAGGTCCACATTTCCCTTCCAAATGAATGTGGTAATTGTCTTTTCTATTTCTGTAAAGTAGGCTGCTGGAATTTTGATTGGTATTGCATTGAATCTATAAATCACTTTGGGCAGGATTGACACATTCATGATATTTTGTCTTCCAATGCATGAACATGGAATATCTTTCCATTTGTTTAGGTCTTCATTGATTTCTTTTAGCATTGTTTTATAGTTTTCTGCATATAGGTCCTGTACTTCTTTGGTTAAATTGATTCCTAGATATTTGAGTCTTTTTGTTTTAGGTATTTGAGTATTTTTGTTGCTTTTGTAAATGGTATGTTTTTTCCAGATTTCAGCCTCAGATTGTTCAATACTAGTTGTACAGAAACATTATTGATTTTTGTGTGTTGATCTTGTATCCTGCCCATTTGCTGAACAAGTTTATTAGCTCAAGTAGCTTTATCATAGACATTTAAGAATTTTCTAAATATAGGATCATGTCATCTACAAATAGTGAGAGTTTTACTTCCTCTTTTCCTGTTTGGATGCCTTTTTTTTTTTTTTTCCTGTCTAATTTCTCTAGCTAGAACTTCTAGCAGAATGTTGACTAACAGTGGTGATAGTGGGTATCCTTGTCTTGTTCCCGATCTTAGAGGGAAAGACTTCAACCTTTCCCCATTGAGTATGATGTTAGCTGTGGGTCTTTCATATATGCCCTTTATCAAATTGAGGAATTTTCCTTCTATTCCTGTCCTTTGAAGTGTTTTTATCAAGAAAGGATAAATGCCTTTACTGCATCAATTGAGATGATCATGGGGGTTTTTTTCCCTTCAATTTGGTAATGTGGTGTATTACATTAATTGATTTTCTTATGTTGAACCACTCTTACACACCAAGAATGAATCCCACTTGGTCGGGGTGTATAATTCTTTTGATATGCTGTTGGATTCTATTTGCAAGATTTTTTTTTAGAATCTTTGTATCTATGTTCCTCAGAGAAATTGGTCTGTAATTTTCTTGTGTCTTTATCTGGCTTTGGCATAGGATCATGGTGGCTTCATAAAATGTGTTGGGTAATTTTCCCTCCCCTTCAATTTTTTGGAAGAGTTTAAACAGGATTGGTGTTAATTGTTCTCAAAATGCTTGATAGAATTCATCTGTGAAGCCATCTGGTCCTGGACTTTTCTTCCTTGGGAGATTTTTGTTGATGGAATTCAATCTCTTTAAATGTGATTAGTTTGTGAAGTTCTTATATTTCTTGTAGAGTCAATGTAGGTTGTGTGTTTCTAGGAATTTGTCCATTTCATCTAGGTTGTCTAATTTGTTGGCAAACAATTTCTCATAATATCCTCTTATGATCCTTTTTATTTCTGTGGGATCAGACATAACTTCCCTCCTTTCATTTCTGATTTTATTTATTTCCATCTTCTTCTCTCTTTTTTTCTTTGTTAGTCTAGCTAAAGGTTTGTCAATTTATTGATCTTCTCAAAGAACCAGCTTTTGGTGTTGTTAATTTTCTCTATTTTTTTGTTGTTGTTGTTCTTGATTTCATTTATTTCTGTTCTAATCTTTATTATTTCTTTCCTTCTGCTTGCTTTGGGAATGGTTTTCAGTTTTTTCTAGTTTCTCCAGTTGTTCAGCTAGAACTTTGATTTTAGCTCTTTCTTCTTTTTTTAATATAGGCATTTATGGCTATAAATTTCCTTCTCAGCACTGCCTTTCCTGTATCCCATAAGTCTTGATAAGTTGTGTTCTCATTTTCATTCATCTCAATATATTTACTGTTTTCACTTACAATTTCTTCTTTGATCTACTGCTTATTTAGGAGTGTGTTGTTCAGCCTTCACACATTTGCATATTTACCTCTTTCCCATCTATTATTGGTTTCCAGTTTCATTCCATTATTATCTATGAAGGTGCTTTGTATAATTTCAATTTTTTTATATTTTTGAGACATGGCTTGTGATCCTATATGTGGTCTATCCTGGAGAAAGATCCATGAGCACTTGAGAAGAATGTATAACCCACTGAGTTTTGGTGCAACGTTCTGTATATGTCTGTTAGGTCTAGCTTAATTATCATATTATACTAGTTCTCTGTTTCCTTGTTGATGTTCTGTTTAGTTGTTCTATCTAATGATGTGAGTAGTGTGCTGAAGTCCCCAACTATTATTGTAGAGATAATTTCTCCCTTCAGTTTTGCCAGTTTGCCTCATGTATTTTTTAAAGATTTCTTTTATTTATTCATTTCTCCTCCCCTCCTCGTTGTTTGTGCTCGCTGTCTGCTCTCTGTGTCTGTTCGTTGTGTGCTGTGTCTGCCTGTCTTTTTTTTAAGGAGGCACCAGGAACCAAACCCAGGACCTCCCATGTGGGAGGGAGGTGCCCAATCACTTAAGCCACCTCCGCTCCCTGCTTGTTGTCTCTCACTGTGTTTCCTCATTGTGTCATCTTGTTGCATCAGCAAGGCACCAGGCCTTCATGTCAGCGCATCTTCTTTAGGAGGCACCAGGAACCAAACCCAGGACCTCCCATGTGGTAAGCGGGTGCCCAACTGCTTGAGCCACATCCATTTCCCTGCCTCGTGTGTTTTGGGGCACCCTTGTAAGATGCACAGATATTTATGACTGTTATTACTTCCTGGTGGATTGTCCCTTTTATTAATATATACTGGCCTTCTGTATCTCTTACAACTTTTTTGCATTTAAAGTCTGTTTTGTCCAATATCAGTATAGCTATCCCTGATCTTTTTTTGGTTATTGTTTGTGTGGAGTATCTTTTCCCAACCTTTCCCTTTCAGCTGGTTTGTATCCCTGGGTTGAAAGTGAGTCTCTTTTAGGGAGTATATGAATGGCTCATGTTTTTTTAATCCATTCTGTCAGCCTATATCTTTTGATTGGGAAGTTTAACCCATTCACGTTTAATGCTATTACTGTAAATGTATTCTTTACTTCCACCATTTTATTCTTTGGTTTTCCTATGTCATATCTTATTTTCATCTGTCTTTTTACTCTTTTGGTTATCCTGTCTGCTATTCTTGGCTTCTGCACTATCCTCCAAGCCTCTCTCTCCTGTCTTCTTCTTGCAGGCTGCAAGGCTCCCTTTAATATTTCTCATAAAGGTGGATTCTTTTTTACAAACTCTCTTAGTTTCTGTTTGTTTGTGAATATTTAAAACTAACCTTCATATTTGAAGGGCAATTTTGCTGGATAAAGAATTCTTGGCTGCAATTTTTCTCTTTCAGTATCCCAATTGTATCACACCACTGTCTTCTCACCTCCATGGTTTCCAATGAGAAATCTGCACTAAGTCTTACTGGGCATCCCTTGTATATGATGGTTTGCATCTCTCTTGCTGCTTTCAGAATTTTCTATTTATCTTTGATGTTTGACATTCTAAGCAGTATGTGTCTTGGAGTAGTTCTATTCACATTTACTCCAATTGGGGTACGCTGTGCTTCTTGGACACATAAGTTCATTTCTTTCATGAGAGTTGGGAAATTTCCAGTCATTATTTCCTCAAATACTCTATTTGCCCCTTTTCCCTTCTCCTTCTGGGACTCCCATGACATGTATGTTGTTCCTTTTCATGTTATCATTCAACCTCTTGAGTCCCTGCTCTCTTTTTTCCATTGTTTTCTTTTTTCTTTTCTTTCAATTTCAGCTGTTCTGTCTTCTGTATTACTTATTCTTTCTTCTGTCATTTTGAGTCTGCTGTTGTATGCCTCTAATGTGTTTTTGATCTTACCTATTGTGTCTTTCATTCCCATGAGCTGTTACTTTTCTATTCAGGTTTTCAAATTCTTCTTTGTGCCTGCTCAGTGTCTTCTTGATGTCCTTTATCTCTTTAGCCACGTTAATTTTCACCTCATTAATTTGATTTTGGAAATTTGTGTGAATTTCATTGATTATTTGCTTCAAATACTGTGCCTTATCTGGGCTTTAATATATTCGTTTGCTTGGGCCATCTCTTCCATTTTCTTAGTATGGCCTGTAGTTTTTTGCTGATGCCTAGGCATCTGATTAGGATGGTGAGTTTACTCAGATGCTCAATTTCTCTCTCCTTCATAGGGTTTTAATGGTGGGAGGTTGTGTGTTACTGCTGTTCTTTGATTCTTGGTTCAACCTGTTCTGGGTCTTAGGATTGTCCCTGTTAGTTGCTTAATACTGGGCCCTGGACTCAGTAATGGGTTGCAGACCCACTCCCAATGCCCTTGGAGAGGGAGGCTGTAAAGGCCAGAAAAAGCCTCTCTTACATATTTACTTTTAATTTCCTCATGTGCACTTCCTTGGTCTGCCAGCAGATGGCACTCTTTGGCAAGCCCCTCTGTACAAAGTCTGGTTGGCTGTGCTCACTGCAACATGGACTGCTGTTAGAGGATCCTGCCTGGAGGCTAAAAGCCTCATACTTTAAACTTTCTCAGAGGCAGTTCTCCAACCTTTGCTGGCAGCCCCCTCCCTTTTCCGGGTAGGGAATAATTCCACTCCCCTCTGCATCCTCAACAACCAGTCCCAGTCAGTAGAGGGAGATTGAAAGGGTTGGATCTCTTTAGTCCCGTGCCAGTTCCCAAGGCAAACAATGGCACAGCCCTACCTAGCCTAGAAGGGCACATGGGACAAAGCAGACCAAATTTGTGGGTCAAAGGTTAAGTCAGCCTTAGTCTGTGTCCCTTTCTCTCCCCTTTCCAGGGGAGATGGATCCCTCGGGTCCCCTTTGTCTGTAGCTGCTGGTCCCAAGGCCTGAGGATTCAAAAGCGTCTATAGGTTGGGGGAAGATGCTGGTAATCTCAGCTGCCGCTTTTAACTCACAGTTTTGCTGTCGCAATTCTTTTCCTTTGCCCCTCTCTTCTGGGCAGTGTCCAGCCTTCCCCTGGTGTCCTAAACCCTAAAGCATTTTTTTCCAGGCTGTTTTTGCTGTCTCTAGCTAATTTCCTGGGAAAGAAGAGAGTTCCGTGTCTTTCTAATCTGCCATCTTCCTGGTGCAAATTTCAGCTGAAATATTTTAAGCAGTGGCTAAGAGCCAGACTGCTTGGTTTAGTATCCTAGCTCTGCTATTTACTAGATGTATGACTTATCTCATCTGTAAAATGACTGTTTCCTCATCTGTAAAATATCTGTTAAGACAGTAGGGCTTAGAGCAGTGCCTGCATAAAGGAAATTCCATGTGAGTGTTAGCTATTGTTATTATTATTCAGAGATGGTTTCCCTGACTCCACCAGGAAGAGTGAGCAACTCCTCTGTGCTGCCTTTTCTGGTACTGACCTGAGTTAAAGCAATTATGTTTTTTTTTTTAAGATTTATTTTAATTATTTATTTATTTCTCCCCTGCCACCCCCTCCCACTCCCCCACCCCACTCCCATTGTTTTGTGCTCACTGTCTGCTCATCATTTTTTTTTTTTTTTTCAGGATGCACTGGGAACAGAACCCAGGACCTTCCATGTGGGAAGGAGGTCCCCAATCACTTGAATCACCTCCACTCTCTGCTTGTTGTGTCTCTCATTGTGTTTCCTGTTCCATCGTCATCTTGTTGTATTGTCACCTTGTTGCATCAGCTCGCCGTGCCAGCCCCTCACATCAGCTCACTGTCTTGCTCATCTTCTTTAGGAGGCACCAGAACCCATCCCGGGACCTCCCATGTGGTAGGCGGGCACCCAAGAACTTGAACCACATTCGCTTCCCAGCAATTATCTTAATAGCATTCCAACAATTGCTTACATCACTGTGCTCAGTAGACTGTGAGGTCCTTGAGGACAGGGTCTTTCTTGTTATTGCCATTGTATCCTTACCATTTGGCACAGAGCCAGGCATAAAGCAATTCAATCAGTTCTATTTTAACATTTGTTTTGAAAAAGGAAATTTGTTCCAACATAATTGATATATTAGGGAACTAAGCGTAACATGAATTCCATGTCGGCCTATGTGCAATTCCATCCAGGAGAAACACTAGGTGAACAAAGAAATCTACACCCAGCTGTAACAAATTCACACAGGAGTACCCAAAATGCATATACGCACACATCTTAAACATCTACCAGCTAACTCAGTTCACCCCTTGTGCTATGAGCCACACCCATCCACATCTGATGTTACAACTTTCCATCAGATTTCAGCCTTCTTCCACCACTTCACAATAACTCAACAAGCTGCAATCCTTCCACTCACTTCCACAATGAAACTAAGTTTTTTCAAAGTGAAAAAAACTATGTATTTCTTAAACATTTAACACATGTAAAACTATGCTACCATTTTTATTAGGTTTCTTTCTTAAAAATTGTTACTGACGAAGTTTTTGCATTGTACCTGTATCCCCATTTTTCCCATAAGCCCTGTGGTTTTCATTGAGTAATTCTGCATAGTATGGTGATTTTTAGGATAGGTCTCATTATAACAGAATGCACTGTACTCAGTGGACTTTGGTTGATAGTGAATGACACTCTTTCTCTTCTAATACGGAGACCTAAAGTTCCTAAAGGGCAAGCAGTTCTGTCTCACAATTAAAAGCAATATGTATTCACTCATAGCCAATACTGTGATGCCAGGCATTGTGATGAGCAGTGGAGATACTGTGGTTAATAAGCAGCAATGGCTATAACTCACTGGGTCTAGTGGGAGAAAGACACAGGTAATTACAGTAGAGTGGGATGGATATTATTAAAAAATAAAGAAAGGTCTTCTCTCCTAGTCATCAGGAGTCAACAAAGATCTCCCAGAGGAAGTGTTTCTCTTTCCCAGATCTTTCCACTCCCAGAAGAAGTCTCTTTCCTTGCCTGCCCCAATCTCTTCCTCCTTACTCTATTTCCTGAGTTACTGGACCTATCAGCACAGAGCAAAGAGGCAGAAAAGGGAATGGTTAACATGGCATAGGTGGGAGGAGTAAGGGCCCTGAGGGAAGCAAGAACAGCCACATAAAGGGCCCCACAGGCAAGGAGAGAAGAAAAGCTATCAACACATCAACACACAGCCCTCAGGATCTAGCTCCAGTCAAGCATTCTATGGGTACTTTCTTCCTCTTTCAGCATGAGGCTCCTACTGTGAAGAGTAGGTTTTATTTGCCCTGCTTCCATCAGAGATGCTTCTTCATATGGCAGCTGCTATGGGTTGAATGCCATTTCCTCCCCCCTCTGTCACCTCAACTTCCTCTGGCATCCCAGGAATAAGACAAAGCTAGTTAGATCCTCTTCTGGATTGTGAAGAAGGAAAGGAAACAAAGGAATTTCCTCTTCTTGCTGCCATTTGTCTCATTCTCCATTGTTTCCAAGCTTCAACTTCTACTCTCCAGCTGGTGTTCAAGTTCATTACTTCATCATTGAGTCCCGAATAATGTGAGCATCCCCCCACCCCCAAAACCCCAGCAGGTTTTCTCCTATCTGGCCAGGCTTCCAGCTTTACTCCAGATCCCATCTACCTGCCCCTCCAGTTTCTCCCGTTCTTTTTACTGTCCTCCTTCCTTCGCAGAGGGTTGATGCCACGAATGTAAGGGCTGGAAAATGCTTAAGATCATTGCTTCTAACCCCCATTGTAGTGCTGAGGAAGCTGAGTCCCAGAGAAAGAAAAGGCCTGCCCAAGGATACACACTGAGGGACAGGACCGGCTGAAGCCTGATCCCCACCTGGCACTGGCTTTCTCCCCATCTACAGAGACTAAGACTGCCTTTATTTAGACCCTAAGGAGAAGCATTTATCTCACTCCAGCCTCACCTGACCAATTGGAGGGAGGGACTCTACCTATACCAGCCACTGAAGCAATCAACCACCCTTCCTCACTACCACTGTCCACCAACTTCTCCCCCTAAAACACTCACAGGCTTTCAAACACTAAGGATTCTCCCATCCTAGCCAGGTTTGTGACTTTGATTATCCAGCCAAAACCCTCAACCAGAGTTCATAGCCCTGTGATCCTCCCCAGCCTAGCACTCCCTCTGTATATACACCATGGATGGGTTTGTGCTACTGTGACACACCTTGTCCTTCCCCTGTCAGGAGTCATGCCTCCCCCCACCCCCCACCCCCACACATACACAAGATGGCAGAAGCTCCAGAGCCCAACTCCACATTCTGGCACCCAAATTTCTTCCTACTTACTGGCATTCCAGGGCTAGGGGTTGCCCAGGCCTGGCTGACACTGGTCTTTGGGCCCATGTATCTGCTGGCCCTGCTGGGCAATGGAGCACTATTGGCAGTGATGTGGATAGATACCACGCTGCACCAGCCCATGTTTCTACTCCTGGCCACACTGGCAGCCACAGACCTGGGCTTAGCCACATCTATAGCCCCAGGGTTGCTGGCCGTGTTGTGGCTTGGACCCCGGCCTGTGCCCTACACTACCTGTCTGGTCCAGATGTTCTTCGTACATGCACTGACTGCCATGGAATCTGGTGTACTGTTGGCCATGGCCTGTGATCGTGCTGTGGCGGTAGGACGTCCACTGCATTACCCCGTCCTAGTCACCAAAACCCGTGTGAGCTATGGAGCCCTCGCACTGGCCCTGAAAGCTGTGGTTATTGTTGTGCCTTTCCCTCTTCTGGTGGCACGATTTGGGCACTTTCGAGCCAAAACTGTAGCCCATGCGTACTGTGCACATATGGCAGTGGTAGAACTGGTGATGGGTGACACACGGGCCAACAACTTATATGGGCTAGTGCTTTCGTTGGCCGTGTCAGGTGTGGATATTCTGGGTATTACTGGCTCCTATGGGCTCATTGCTCATGCTGTGCTGCGGCTTCCTACCTGGGAGGCTCGTGCCAAGGCCTTTGGTACATGCAGTTCCCACATCTGTGTCATTCTGGCCTTCTATGTGCCTGGTCTCTTCTCTTACCTCACACACTGCTTTGGTCGTCACACTGTCCCAAAGCCAGTGCATATCCTTCTCTCCAACATCTACTTGCTGCTGCCACCTGCCCTCAACCCCCTCATCTATGGGGCCCGCACCAAGCAGATCAGGAACCGACTCCTGGAAACTTTCACATGCAAAAAAAGCCAGTTCTGATGGGCAGTGAAACAGTGGAGCCTTCAGGTGGAGATGGGAGAATGCTAAGAAGTCTGAGGTCAGTGGATTATGTCATCTTTGTCCCTCTGTCTGCATGACTATGATAATCATTCAATAAATATTTGCTGTGAAGCCCTATGTGCACCACTGGCATCTGCAGACCTTGGCGTAGCCATGTGTCCTGCTTGGGAGGATGAGGGAGGCATTACCATGCAGGAAAAATAAGAAAGGAGATCAGAGTACTACTGTGGAATCACAGTACCCAAGGTTTAACTTAAAGAACACTCCCCCCATTGTTTCCATCTAAGTCTGCCCATGATCCCACATAAATGTTCTACGATCCCAAACTTGGGGGTCTAGGAAGGGTGACATTGTCTCTGGAGGCAGATGCTTAAGAAGTTATCTGGGATCACAGCCCTCTATACCTGGAGTCAGATCCTGTTTTTAGCCTATACCCAGGGAAGGAGCTAAACAGGTTTATTCCCCACCTTCTGAGAATCTGGTAATGTGCTCTGGGGTCCCAACTTAGCAAAGACACTGGTCTTTAATTAAGACATTCCACATTTGGAGAATTTTCTTGGTCTCATGTATAATCCCTATCCTTCCCCACCCCCATGCTCCTGACAAAGCCCCAAGAATAAATACCTAGAACTTCTCTCCCTGGGCCTGCAGCTCTAGGAACCAGAGGTACAACTGAAAGAAACTGATTTCCCAGAAGATCTTTGTAATCGTGTCATCTGCTTAACTGAGGTCCAGAGCCACTATGGTCTCTTGCCATCCTGCCCTTTTCTGCACCATTACCCTGGCCAATATCCCTAAGAGCACTTGTTGGTTCAAGATGATGAAATGGGGATATTTCATACTGCTACAGCTGCCAGAGAATTTTCAGATATATTAAATAGGAAGTATCATGGTGCTGCCCAGCAAAGGATTCACTTTCAGCTAAGAATCCAGACTGGAAGGGACTTTGCACAACAAAAGATCTTTCACACCAGCAAGGAGTTCAGAATGAGTAAATCTCAAAGTCACTGTTATGACATCAGAGAAAGCTGTAGGCTGCACAGGCAGACCCAAGCTCTCCAGGAAAATTATCATAGTCATTGGAGTTAGCCATGAAAATCTGAAGCCAGGAGCAACCTAGCCCTCTCTGCAGATAGCTGGACCAAGCACCACGGATACAGAAAAGCAGGCTCAGATCTGAAAAACCAGGTGAAGCCATCTACAGGGTCACATGGGGACTCACCAGATGTTCATTAGCAAGTAACTAAAGAGATAGCCCCAAAGCTCTGAGTGATTTTCAGAGGTGTCATGTAAATCTACATTTTTTTCCACCCAAGTATGGGCTCAATTATTCTCTCAAGACTAATCTTTTTCATGAAGTTCTGAGTTAAAAAGCCTTCCAGGCACATTGCAGGTGCTTATTATTTGTTGTTGAACTAACCAGTGTCTCCAGATATTCTATAACC
>JAQZBX010080526.1:0-13777 GCA_029593785.1 Cabassous unicinctus | reverse complement strand
AGGCACTAGGAACTGAACCAGGACCCCCATGTGGGAGGGAGGCACCCAGTATTGTGCACCACCTCTGCTCCTTGCTTGTTGTGTCTCTCATTGTATTTCCTTGTTGTGTCTCTTGGTTGCATCATCATCTTGCCTCATCTTGTTGTGTCAGCTCTCCATGCCAGCTGGTTGGGTCAGCTCGCTGTCTTGCTTGTCTTCTTTAGGAGGCACTGGGAACCAAACCTGGGACCTCCCGTGTGGTAGGCAGGCGCCCAACTGCTGGAGCCACCTCCACTTTCCCCTACTGCTTTTTTAGAAAGAACTTTTGTACAAGCACTGCTGTGTCAGGTGATTTTTAGGACTGTGTATGTCCTGTTATAGCAGAACTGATTGTATTTTGATTGGGATTGCATTAAATCTAGAGATCAGTTTGGGGAGAATTGACATCTTACCAATGCTGAGCCTTTTGACCCATGAACAAGGTACATCTCTTCATTTATTTAGGTCTTCTTTAATTTCTCTCAGAAGTGCTTTAGGGAAGCGGGTGTGGCTCAATCGATAGAGCCCCCGTTTACCATGTGTGAGGCCCCGGGTTCGCTTCCCCGGGCCTCCTTGTGAGGGCAGGCCGGCCCGCGCGGCAGGGTGGGCTGATGCAGCAAGACCTCACAGCAAGGGGGAGATAAGCAGACACAGAAAAAACACACAGCAAATGGACACAGCAAGCACAAGCAGCAAGGGGGGCATAAATAAATCTTTAAAAAAAAAAAAGTGCTTTATAATTTTCAGTGTACAGTCTTGCACATCTTTTATCATATGTGCCAGTAAATTTTCATACTTTGATACTGTGTAAATGGTATTTTATTTCAATTTCTGATTGTTCATTGCTAATATAGAGAAATACATATATAACATAAAATTTTCCATTTTAAAAATTTTAAGTATGATTCCCTGGCACTGTTTATGTTTACAATGTTGTGCTTTCATCACCACCATCCATTAATAAAAATTTTTCATCACCCCAAACAGAAACTCATTGTATCTCTTAGGCAATAACTCCCTATACCCCCATTTCCCCAGCCCTTGGTAACCTCTGATCTACATCCTCTCTCTGTGAATTTGCTTATTCTAGATATATCAGTGGGACCATCCAATACTTGTCCTTTTGTGTCTGTCGTATTTCACTCAGCATCGTGTTTTCAAAGTTCATCCATGTTGTAGCATGTGTCAGAACTTCATTCCTTCTTATGGCTGATTTAAATTCCATCGAATGTAATTAACACATTTTGTTTATCCACTCATCTGTTGATGGACATTTGGGTTTGTTCCCATCTTTCAGCTATTGCAAATAATGCTGTAATGAACTTTGGTGTACAAGTATCTCTTTGAGTCCTTGTTTTCAGTTCTTTGGGGTATATACCTAGGAATGGAATTGCTGGGTCAAAAAGTCATTATGTTTAACTTTTTGAGGAAACACCAAACTATTTTCCATAGTGGCACACCATTTTACATTCCCACCAACAAAGTACGAGTGTTCCAATTTTCCCATATCCTTGTCAACACTTGTTATTTTCTGTTTGTTTTATTATTTTTTCCATCTTTATAAATGTATTTACATTTAATATTAATGGAATCATACAATATGTAGTACTTTGTGTCTGGTTTCTTTTACTTAGTATAATGTGCTTTTTTTTTTGTCTATTAACATGTTGTAACATTAACATACATTTTTTTCAGTTTCAAAGAAAAACAGTCTTATATATGCAGTATTACCCACATTCATATTCACATGAGGTTTTACTATGCTATACAGTTCTATGTTACATTTTTTGCTTTCGTTTTAGTAATATACATGTACTTAGACTTTCCCTTTCAACCACTGTTATACCTATATAATAGGTATAATAGGTGTGTTAGTCAGCCAAAGGGGTGCTAATGTGAAATACCAAAAATAGGTTGGTCTTTATAAAGGGTATTTATTTGGATTAGAAGTCCACAGTTACCAGGCCATAAAGCATAAGTTTCTTCCCTCACCAAAGTCCATTGTCACGTGTTGGAGCAAGACAGCTGCCGACATTTGCCCAGGGTTCAGGCTTCTTGGGTTCCTCTCTTCCCGGGGCTGCATTTCTCTCTGGGCTTAGCTCCTGTTTCCTCCACAAGGTCAGCTTCTCTTCTCCTGGGGCCTTCTTTCCAACATCAAAGCTGCTTCTCAAAACTGTTCTTGCCATGCCTTTTATATTTGATTCCCCACCCACCAAGGGGTGGGGCTCAACGCCCTAATCATAACCTAATCATGCCCAGATTAACAGATCAGTTTACAAGCATGATCTACTTATATTTTTGGAATTCATAATTACATCAAATTGGCCAACGGTTACAATAGGTTACAAACATGTTGGGCTTTCACCTTTTCTATTCATTTCCAAAGATTAACACACAACCTTTTTACCAATTCTGCACAAGTTAACCCTCAGCTTTGCATTCTCTAACTTCATTCTGTTTTCTGGTGACCGATATTCTAGTTACTCACTTCATGAAATTACAGAATATATTTAGTTCAAAATAGTGCAATCATACAGTATGTGTCCTTTTGTTTCTGGCTTGTATCACTCAACATAATGTCCTCCAGGTCCATCCATGTTGTCATATGCTTCACAACTTCATTTCTTCGTACAGCTGACTAATATTCCATCATTTGTTTATCCATTCATTGGTTGATGGACACCTGGGTTGTTTCCATCTTTTGGCAGTCGTGAATAATGCTGCTATGAACATCGTTGTGCGTCTGTATCACTGCTCTCAGTTCTTCTAGGTGTATACCCAGTAGTGGTATTGCCAGGTCACGTGGCAAATCTATATTCAACTTCTTAGGAACTGCCAAACAATCCTCCATAGTGGCTGTACCATTTTACATTCCCACCAACAATGAATAAGTGTTCCTATCTCTCCACATCATCTCTAACACTTGTAGTTTTCTTTTTTTTTTTTTTAAGATTTATTTATTTATTTATTTATTTATTTATCCCCCACCCCCTCGTTGTTTGCACTCACTGTGTCTGTTCGTCTTCCTTGTTTCTTTAGGAGGCACCAGGAACTGAACTTGGGACCTTCGATGTAGGGAGGTGCCTAATCGCCTGAGCCACCTCCATTCCCTGCTCTGTTGTGTGTCTCATTATGCTTTACTTCTTGTGTCTCTTGTTGCGCCATCTTGTTGTGTCAGCTTGTTGCATCAGCTTGTTGCATCAGCTTACTGCACCTGCCTGTTGCACCAGCTCGCTGTCTTCTTTAGGAGGCACCGGGAACCAAACCACGGACCTCCCATATGGTAGGTGGGAGCCCAATCGCTTGAGCCACATCCACTTCCCAGTTTTCTGTCTTTTTAATAGTGACCATTCTAATAGGTGTGAAATGATATCTCATTGTAGCTTTGATTTGCTTTTCCCTAGTTGGTAGTGATGTTGAACATTTTTTCATGAGTTTTTTTGCCATTTGTATTTCTTCTTTGGACAAATGTCTATTCCAGAGTTTTGCCCATCTTTTAATCCGGTTGTTTGTCTTTATATTGTTGAGTTGTAGGATCTCTTTATATATCATAGATATTAAACTTCTTATCAGATATGTGATTTCCAAATATTTTCTCCCATTGAGTTGGCTGTCTTTTTACCCTTTTGACAAAGTCCTTTGAGGTACAAAAGCTTTTAATTTTGAGGAAGTCCCATTTACTATTTTTTCTTTTGTTGCTTCTGCTTTGGGTGTAAGGTCCAAGAAACCACCACCTACCACAAGATTTTGAAGATGTTTCATTACATTTTCTTCTAGTAGTTTTATGATCCTGGCTTTGATATTTAGGTCTTTGAACCATTTTGAGTTGATTCTTGTATAGGGAGTGAGGTAGGGGTCATCTTTCATTCTTTTGCTTATAGATATCCAGTTCTCCCAGGACCATTTGTCAAAGAGGCTGCTTTGTCCCGTTAACCCGGCTTTGGTAAGTTTGTCAAAAAACATTTGGCCATAGAGGTGAGGGTCTATTTCTGGGCTCTCAGTTCCATTCCACTGATTGATGTGTTTGTCTTTATGCCAATACCATGCTGTTTTGACCACCGTAGCTTTGTAATATGTTTCAAGGTCAGGCAGTGAAGGTCCTCCCACATTGCTCTTCTTTTTTAGAATACTTTTGGCTATTCAGATGCACATTCTCTTCCAAATAAATTTGGTAATTGCCTATTTCTGTAAAGTAGGCTGTTGGAATTTTGATTGGTATTGCATTGACTTTATAAATCAGTTTGTTAGGATTGACATCTTCACAATACAGTAGTCTTCCAATCCATGAACACGGAATGTCTTTCCATTTGTTTAGGTCTTCTTTGATTTCTTTTAGAGCTGTTTTGTAGTTTTCTGAATATAGGTCCTGTACTTCTTTGGTTAAATTGATTCCTAGGTATTTGTGTCTTTTTGTTGTTATTGTAAGTGGAATTTATTCCCTCATTTCCTCCCCAGATTGTTCAATATGTGGATATTAAACCCTTATCAGATATGTGATTTCCATATATTTCCTCCCATTGAATCAGCTGTCTTTTCACCCTTTTGACAAAGTCCTATGAGGTACAAAAGTTTTTAATTCTGATTTTTGCATATTGATCTTATATCCTGCCACTTTGCTGAACTCGTTTATTAGCTCAAATAGCTTTGTGGTAGACATACCAGAATTTTCTAACTATAGGATCATGTCACTGCAAATAGTGAGAGTTTTACTTCCTCTTTTCCTATTTGGATGCCTTTTAATTTTTTTTTCTTGTCTAATTGCTCTAGCTAGAACTTCTAGCACAATATTGAATAACAGTGATGACAGTGGGCATTCTTGTCTTGTTCTTGACCTTAGAGGGAAAGCCTTCAGCCTTTCCCCATTGAGTAACATGTTGGCTGTGGGTTTTTCATATATGGCCTTTATCATATTGAGGAACTTTCCTTATATTTCTATCCTTTGAAATGTTTTTATCAAGAAAGGATGCTGGATTTTGTTGAATGCCTTTTCTGCATCTATTGAGATAAATATGTGGCTTTTTTCCTTCAATTTGTTAATGTGGTATATTACATGAATTGATTTTCTTACGTTGAACCACCTTGCATACCAGGAATAAATCCCACTTGGTTGTGGTGTATTCTGTTGAGAATTTTTGCATCTATGTTCTTTAGAGAGATTGGTTTGTAATTTTTTTTTTTTTAGAAAGTACTGACACTGAACCCAGGACCTCGAACATGGAAAGCAGGCGCTTTACCACTGAGCTACATCAGCTCCCCAAAGAGAGTAATTTTGTTTGTTTGTTTGTTTGTTTTAGGAGGTACTGGGGATTAAACCTGGGACCTCGTACATGTGAAGCTGAGCTACATCCAATCCCCTGTAATTTTCTTTTCTTGCGGTGTATTTGGCTTTGGTATTAGGGTGATGTTGGCTTCATAAAATATGTTGGGTAATTTTCCCTCCTCTTCAATTTTTTGGAAGAGTTTAAACAGGATTGGTATTAATTCTTGAAATGCTTGGTGGAATTCACCTGTGAAGCCATCTGGTCCTGGACTTTTCTTTGTTGGGAGATTTTTGATCACTGATTCTATATCTTTGAATGTGATTGGTTTAAGTTCTTGTATTTCTTTTAGAGTCAGTGTAGGTTGTTTATGTGTTTCTAGGAATTTGTCCATTTCATCTAGATTGTCTAGTTTATTGACATACAATTTCTCATAATATCCTCTTATGATCCTTTTTATTTCTGTGGGGTCAGTAGTAACTTCCCCCCTTTCATTTCTGATTTTATTTCTTTGCATCTTCTCTCTTTTTTTGTTAGTCTAGCTAAGGGTTTGTCAATTTTATTGCTCTTCTCAAGGAACTAGCTTTTGGTTTTGTTGATTTTTCTCTAGATTTTTTTTTGTCTTCAATTTCATTTATTTCTTCTCTAATCTTTATTATTTCTTTCCTTCTGCTTGCTTTGGGAATGGTTTGCTCTTCTTTTACTAGTTTCTGCAATTGTTCAGTTCGATCTTTGATTTTAGCTTTTTCTTCCTTTTTAATATAGGCATTTAGGGCTATAAATTTCCCTCTCAGCCCTGCCTTTGCTGTATCCCATAAGTTTTGATAAATTGTGTTCTTGTTTTCATTTGTCTCGAGATATTTATTAATTTCTCTTACAAATTCTTCTTTGACCCACTGATTGTTTAGGAGTGTGTTGTTCAGCCTCCACACATTTGTGAATTTTCCCTCTTCTTGTCTATTATTGATTTCCAGCTTCAATCCATTATGATCTAAGAAGGTACTTTGTATAATTTCAAATTTTCTATTTATTGAGACCTGCCTTGTGACCTAACATGGGGTCTATCCTGGAGAAAGATCCATGAGCACTTGAGAAGAATATATAACCCACTAATTTGGAATGCAGTGTTCTGTATATGTCTGTTAGGTCTAGCTCATTTATCATATTGTTCACATCTCTTTTTCCTTGTTGACCTTCTGTCTAGTTGCTCTATCTCTATCTAATGATGTGAGTGGGGTGTTGAAGTCTCCAACTTTTATTGTAGAGATGTCTGTTTCTCCCTTCAGTTTTGCCTCATGTATTTTGGGGCACCATGGTTAAGTGCATAGACATTTATGACTGTTATTTTCTTCCTGATAGATTGTCCCTTTTATTAATATATAATGGCCTTCTATATCACTTATAACTTTTTTGCATTTAAAGTCTGTTCTGTCCAATATTTGTATAGCTACCCCTGCTCTTTTTTGTTTACTTTTTCCAACCATTCATTTTTAGCCAGTTTGTATCCCTTTGTCTAAGGTGAGTCTCTTGTAGGCAGTGTATATATATGGCTCACTTTTTTAAAATCCATTCTGTTAGCCTATATCGTTTTGTTTTGTTTTGTTTTGAGGCGGTACCAGCGATTGAACCTGGGACATCGTATGTGGGAAGCAGGCACTCAACCACTGAGCTATACATGCTCCCCAGCCTATATCTTTTGATTGGGAAATTTAATCCATTCACATTCAGTGATATTACTGTACATGCATTATTTACTTCCACCATTTTATTCTTTGTTTTTCATATGTCATATCTTATTTTCTTCTGTCTTTTTATTCTTTTAGTTATCCTTTCTGCTATTTTTGCCTTCTACATTCTCCTCCAAGCCTGTCTCTCCTGTCTTTTTCTTTCAGGCTGTAAGGCTTCCTTTAATACTTGCTGCAAAGATGGATTCTTTTTTTACAAACTCTCTTAGTTTCTGTTTATTTGTGACTATTTTAAACTCACCTTCATATTTGAAGGACAATTTTGCCAGATAAAGAATTCTCGGCTGGCAATTTTTTTCTTTCAGTGTCCTAATTGTAGCATACCACTGTCTTCTCATCTCCATGGTTTCTGATGAGAAATCCACACTCACTCTTACTGGGCATGCCTTGTACGTGATGGTTTGCTTCTCCCTTTCTGCTCTCAGAATTTTCTCTTTATCTTTGACATTTGACATTCTGAGTAATATGTGTCTTGGAATAGGTCTATTTGGATTTATCTGATTAGGGTACAGTGTGCTTCTTGTACATGTAAATTCATTTGTTTCATGAGAGTTGAGAAATATTCAGCCATTATTTCCTCAAATACTCTTTTTCCCCCTTTTCCCTTCTCTTCTCCTTCTGGAACTCCCATGACATGTACGTTGTTGAATTTTGTGTTATCATTCAACTCCCTGAGACTCTGCTCTATTTTTTCCATTCTTTTCTCTCTTCAATTTCAGCTGTTCTGTCTTCTGTACCACTTATTCTTTCTTCTATCATTTTGAGTCTGCTCTTGTATGCTTCTAATGTTTTTATTTTTTTAAGATTTATTTATTTCTCCCCCCATGTGTTTTTTAATCTCTTCTATCGTGTCTTTCATTCTCATGAGCACCATTACTTTTCTATTCAGGTTTACAAATTATTTTTTGTGCTCACTCAAGTGTCTTCTTGATGTCCTTTATCTCTTTAGCATATTGTCTTTCAACTCATTAATTCGATTTTGGAAATTTGTATGAATCTTGTTGATAGTTATCTCAAATCCTGCATCTCTTCAGGGGCTTTGATATATTCCTTGCTTGGGCCGTTTCTTCCATTGTCTTAGAATGGCTTAAAATTTTTGCTGATGTCTAGGCATCTGATTATGATGGTGAGTTTACTCTGATGCTCAGTTTCTCTCTGTTGCTTGGGATTTAGTGGCAGGAGGCTGTGTGTTACTGCTGTTCTTTGATAATTCGCTCAACCTGTTCTAGGTCTCTTGGATTGTCCCTGTTAGTTGCTCAAATCTGGGTCTGGGACCGAGTAATGGGTTGCATTCCTGCTTCTAAGTGCCTTGGGCAGGGAGGCTTGCAAAGGCTGAAAAAAGCCTCTCATTTTTTTCTTCACATGCACTTTCTTGGTCCACCAGCAGATGGCGCTCTTAGCCCTCTCAGTTCAAAGCCCGGTCAGAGTGCTGGTCTGGCTGCATCAGTAACCAGATCAGTGTGATAGAGGATCTTGCCTAGAGTCTAGGAGCCTCTCAATTCAAACTTTCTCAGAGGCTCCTCTCCAAACTTTGCTAGCACCTCTCTTCCTTTTCCTGGGTAGGAAATAATTCCAATCCCCTCTGCATCCTCAACAACCAGTCTGGGTTAGTAGAAAGGGAAGCTCCCAAACAGTGGGGGTGCCCCACCCAGCCTGGAAGTGCTTGTGGGATACAGCAGACCAAATTTGTGGGTCAGAAGCTGAGTCATCCTTAGGCTAAGTCCCTCTTTCTTCTGTTTCCTAGGGAAGTCGATCCCTGCAGCCCCCTTTGTCTGTAATCATCTGCCTGAGGCCAGAAATTTCAAAATTGTCTGCTCATAGGATGGAAGAGCAGCACCGGAGGCTGTAGCTGCAGCTTCCACTCACGGTCTGTCAATAGTCTTTTCCTGTGCATCTCTCTCTTCTGGGCAGTGTCCAGCCTTCCCCTCATGTCCTAAACCCTAGAGCATATTTTTTTCTAGGCAATTTCTGCCTGTCCTCTAGCTATTTTTCCGGGAGAGGAGAGTCCTGTGTCTTTCTAGTCTACCTTCTTCCCAAAAGTTGTTTTATTTTTAACAATAGTCATCCTAATAAATGAGGTTATCTTAGTTTTGCTAGGCTGTGATCACAAATACCACAGACAGGTTTGGGCTTAAACAACAGGAACTTATTGTCTCATGGTGTGGCAGTTTGAGGTTCTTTTATGAATCCAAAAAAGAATAAGATTATGCTTTGAACTAATCCATTCCTGTGGGTGTGAGTGAGACCCTCTTGTTGGACTACTTCAGTTAGGTGTGACTCAGGTTGAGTCTCCGCCCTCTTGTTGGGTCTGGTATAAATGGAGACAGAGAGAGACACACACACAGGAAAAGGGAGCTCTGCCATTTTTTACCTTGTATGTGAAAGGAGGACTCGAGAATCGATAGCAGCCAACGCTTAAGCACGAAGCTCCCAAGAGGATGGGCCCACAGAGCAGCTCAAAGTTGAGGAGACAACTCAGGCTGAAGAGACGAGCCATATGCCTGATAGCTCACACCTGAACTCAGGAAGAAAGTGGTGCAGCTGAGACTGAGAGAGGAGGCCCAGTAAGAGACAAGCCCTATGCCTGGTTGCCTACAGCTGAGCTCCAGGAGAGGGTAGATTCTGGAGAGGAAGGCAGAGACCTCGGCAGAGATCACCAGCCATCTTCCTTTACCATGTGGCAATATACCAGGATCAACAGTAGCTGACTTTGGAGAGAAGGTATCTCTGATAGTGCCTTGATTTGGACATTTCATGGCTTGGAACTGTAAGCTTTTACCCCAAATAAATCCCCATTATAAAAACCAACCCATTTCTGGTACTTTGCATTGGCAGCTCTTTGGCAAACTAAAACACATGGTTTCAGAGGCTAGGAGGCCTGCTTACTCCCAGGGTTGGTAGCATTCTGGCTGGCCATCAATCCTTGGGTTCCTTGGCTTTTCCATCCCATGGTGATGTCCTCTCCCTTCTCTTCTGGGTTTTCTTGACTTCTGACTTCCAGCTCCCTGTGGCTCTTTTCTATGTCTCAATTTCTTCAGCTTTTAAATGACTCCAATAATCCATATTAATGCCCAACCTCATTCAGTTTGGTTCATACCTTATCTAAAATAACATCTTTGAGAAATCCTATTTACAATAGGTTCACACCCATGGGAATACAGATCAAGATTAAGAATATGTCTAAATTGGGGTACATATTGCAGTCCACCACAAAGGTGGCATCTTATTGTGGTTTTGAATTGGATTTCCCTAATGACTAATGATGTTGGGCATCATTTCATGTTTTATTGGCCGTTTGTATATCTTCGTTGGAGAAATGAAAATTCAACTCCTTTGCTCATTTAAAAAATTGTGTTCTTTGTCTTTTTGTTGTTGTGTTATAGTTCTTTATATATTCTGGATATTAAATCCTTTCTCATATATGATTTGCAACTATTTTCTCCATTTTTTTTTTTTTTTCAATTGGAAAGGCAGTGTTTTATTTATTTATTTAATTATTTATTTTATTTTTATTTTTTTATATTTTAAAAGATGCTTAGATTACATAAATGTTACTAAAAAATTACAGGGATTCCCATGTTCCCCACCTCCCACACCTCCCACAACAGCCCACATAAGCATCCTTCATTAGTGTGGCACATCACCTGCAATGGATATACACATCCTGGGGCTTTGCCACTAAGCATTGTCTCCATTCTTTAGGTTGTCTTTTCACTTTATTGATCATGTCTTTTGATGTACAAAAATGTTTAATTGTGATGAAGTCCAATTTATCTATATTTTCTTTTATTACCTGTTTTTCATATTGTATCTAAGAAAGCATTGCAAAATACAAAGTTAAATAGATTTTCCCCTAAGTTATCTTCTAAGAGTTCTGTTTAGGTCATTGAACCATTTTGAGTTAATTGTTATATATGGTGTGAGATAGGGGTTCAATTTCATTCTTTTGCATGTGGAAATCAAACTTTCCCGGCACCATTTGCTGAAGAGACTATTCTTTCCCCATTGAGTGGACTTGGCATGTTTTCCTAAACTCAATTGGCCATAGATGTGTCAGTTTTATTTCTGGGCTTTCAGTTCTATTCTATTTGTCTGTATGTCTATCCTTATACCATATCACACTGCTTTGAGTAATGCAGCTTATTGTAATTTTTAAAATCAGGAGGTGTGAATTCTCCAACTTTATTCTTCTTTTTCAAGATTATTTTGACTATTCAGGCCCCTTATAATTCCAAATGAATTTTGGGATTAATTTTCTATTTCAGGGGGGAAAAAAGACTGCTTGCTGGAATTTAGAGAGAGAGTACAGTGAATCTGTATTTTGCTTTGGTAGTTTTGACATTTTAACTATATTAAGTCTTCAGTCCATGAACCTGTGATGTCTTTCCATTTATTTAGAGCTTATTTAATTTCTTTCAGCAGTGTTTTGTAGTTTTCAGTGTACTTGCCTTTATATCCTTGGTTAAATCTATTCCTAGGTATTTTATTCTTTCAGCTGCTACTGTAAATGGAATTGTTTCTAAATTTTCTTTTCAGATTGTTCATTGATGGTATATAGGAACACAACTGAGTTTTGTGTTGATCTTGCTCCCTCCAACTTTGCTGAATTCATTTATTAGCTCTAGTAGCTTTCTTGTGGATTTGGGGTATTTTCTTTATATGGGATCATATCATCTTTGAATAGAAAGTTTTACTTCTTCCTTTCCAAAGTGGATTCCTTTTTTTCTCTTTTTATTGCCTAATTTCTCTGTCTAGAACTGCCAGGGCAATAATGAATAGCTGCAGAGAATGGGAGTATCTTTATCTTGTTCATGATCTTAGGGGGGCAGTAGATTGAATTATGTACCCCAGAAAAAAAGCATATTCTTAATCCATGCTGATGGATGTGGACCCATTATAAATAGGATCTCTTCCAGATTTTACTTCAATTAAGGTGTAGCCTAACTGAATCAGGTTAAGTTTAATCTGGATTACTGTAGTCCTTTATTAGCAGAGTGAAATTCAGGCACAGAGAGGGAAAGCCACTGGAAGAAGCCAGAAGTCAGTGGAACCTGGAGGAGAAAAGAGAAGACATAGCAATGTCTATGTGGCAGAAAAGCCAGGGACCAAAGATTGCTGGCAGCCAGCCCCAGATTGCCACAGTCTTTGGGGAAAAAGCATCAACCTGTTGATGCCTCAGTTTTGGACTTCTCTTAGCCTTAAAGCCGTTGAGTCAAATTCCCATTGTTTAAGCCCACCCATTGTATGGTATTTGTCTTAGCTGAGAAACATTAGGAGAAAGCTTTCAGTCTTTCACCACTATGATGCTAACTGGGTTTTTTATAAATGGTCTTGATCATGTTGAGGAAGTTTCCTTCTTTTCCTATTTTTTGTCATGAAAGGGTATTGAGTTTTCTCAAATGCCTTTTCTGCATCAATTGAGATCAAGTGGTTTTATTTCCCCTTCATGCTATTAATGTGGTGTATTACATTGATTTTTCTTATATTGAATCACCTTTGCATTCCTGAGATAAATCACACTTGGTCATGGTCGTGGTATATAATCCTTTTTGTTTTTTTGAGGTACCAGGGCTGGGGATTGAACCTGGGACCTCATATGTGGGAAGCTAGCACTCAACCACTGAGCCACATCAGCTTCCCTGAGTTGTTTTTTTCATTTGTTTTGCTTGTTGTCTGTTTTTGTTTTTTCAAGAGGCACTGGGAACCAAACCCAGACCTCCCATGTGGGAAGCAGGAGCTCAACCTCTTGAGCCACATCAACTCCTCTAGTCCTTTTAATAAACTGTTGGATTCAGTTTGCTATTATTTTGTTGAGGATTGCATGTATATTCATAAGAAATATCAGACTGATTTTCTTGTGATGTCTCTATCTGGCTCAAGCATCGGGTTAATACTGGCTTCATAGAATAAGTTAGGAAGTGTTCCCTCCACTTCAGTTTGAAGAGTCTGAGAAAGACTGGTGTTAATCTTTTTCAAATAGTAGAATTCTCCAGTGCAATCATTTGGTCCTGGACTTTTCTTTGTTGAGAGGGTTTGCTTACTTATTGGTCAAAGATGAGCATAAAAAGGATAATTATTACCTTAGAAGGAAACACACCAAATGAGTTTAAACCATGACTTCATAAGGATTAAAAGAAAAATCTCATTGATCAACTTTGGAGAATGCTAGGGTACTAACTCAGTACTTTGAAAACTGGTAATGAAGAGAAAGAATCAAGAAGTAATTGTACCTTTTCTATATAAAATGAACTTCAGATTAAGCAAATCAGAGAGAGGGGAAATTTCTATTTATAAAAGCATTCCAGCTAGTAAAGGAAGACACATTAGAATTAGAATACCACCATTCTGCAACACTAATGAATTAATGGATGTAGGTAATGATCATCAATGGCTGCCAACAGCACAAAAAACAACTAGCATCATGTGCCTCCTGGTCAAAGACAACAACACCTATAATGTGGTCTTACTAAGGGAAAAAAAAAAAAAAGAACCTGAATCTGATCAAGTCTCTAAATTTAAATTCCAACTTTCAAGAAATACAGGAGGGAAGCGGGTGTGGCTCAATCGATAGAGCTCCCGTTTACCATATGGGAGGCCCTGGGTTCGCTTCCCGGGGCCTCCTTGTGAGGGCAGGCTGGCCTGTGCGGCACGGTGGGCTGATGCAGCAAAACCTCACTGCAAGGGGGAGATAAGCAGACACAGAAAAAACACAGCAAATGGACACAGCAAACACAAGCAGCAAGGGGGGGATAAATA
>JAQZBX010080525.1:0-13802 GCA_029593785.1 Cabassous unicinctus | reverse complement strand
TGTGTTACTAGTCAGCCATCTTCCCAGAAGTCCCCTCTCTAATGTGTTTTTGATCTCACCTATCATGTCTTTGATTCCCATGAGCTCTATTACTTTTCTGTTTGGGTTTTCAAATTTTTCTTTGGTCTTGCTCAATATCTTCTTTTTTTTTTTTTTAAGCAATTTATTGAAGTATATCATTCATACATGAACATACATAAACTATAAATGTTAAGTAAACATCATGAACTTACAAAACAAACATGCATAATATCATGCAGGGCTCCCACACATCACCCCCACATAAACACCCTGCATTATTGTGAAATATCTGTTAACAAATCATGAAAGAACATTGTCAAAGTATTACTACTAACTATAGTCTGTATCTTCCTCCCCTATACATTTTTTTAAAGGATTTGTTTATTTATTTACTTCCATCCATTTTTACATCCCTCTCCCCCATTTTTGCTGTTTCTGTGTCTATTTGCTGAGCAACTCTGTGTCCGTTTCCTGCCCTCTTTTCTCATCCTTCTCCTCCTGTCTTCACTGGGATTTGATCCTCGGAATCTCTGATGTGGGAGATAGGCATCCTACTGCCTGCACCACCTTAGTTCCTGGTTTTTCAGTGTGTCTTGCCTTGACTCTCCCTTGTGTCAATCTCCTGTTACGTCATCATCATGCAGGGCCTGGCAGCTCACCCGCGCACAGGACCTGGCAGCTCACCCGGGGCCTGGCGGCGCACCCACGCACATGGGGCCTGGTGGCCCATGCGCATTCCATATTTTTCTTTTTTTATTTTTACCGTGAGGTCCCAGGGATCGAACCCAGTTCCCTCCAGAAGGAAGATGGATGCCCAGCCACCCGAGCCACATCCGTCCCCCTGCTATATCTCTTAAGGTTGACCAAAGATACCCAAAGTTACAGTCTTTTCCCATACAGGATAGTCATATAATAAACCAGGCTTAGTTTATCACCAGCATTCTAAAACCAGACCTAGTGAGAAAAACTAGGTTTGGGGACACATGCATGGTTTCTAATATAGTGAATGTTTAGCCTACCCTGATTATCACAAAATCAGGACAGTGAGAATATTAGCAATCAATATCTTCTTGATGTCATTTATCTCTTTAGCCATATTGTCTTTCATCTCAATATGTTTTTGGAAATTTGTGTGCATCTCATTAATTAGTTGTCTTAGATCCTGTGTCTCTTCTGGGCCTTTGATATCTTTTCTTGGGCCATGTCTTCCATTTTCTTAGTATGGCTTGTAAGTTTTTGCTGCTGCCTAGGCATCTGATTAGGATGGTGAGTTTACTCATATGCTCCATTTTCTCTCTCTTTTGTAGGCGGGAGGCTATGTGTTAGTGCTGTTCTTTAATTCTTGGTTTAACCTGGGTCTTTAGGATTGTCCCTTTTAGTTGCTAAAAGCTGGGCTCTGAACCCAGTAATGGGTTGCAGACTGGCTTCCTAGGGCTTTGGGGAGGGAGGCTATAAAGTCCATAAAAAGCCTCTCTTACTTCTTTACTTTTAATTTCCTCACATGCACTGTCTTGGTCTGCCAGAAGATGGCACACTTTGCCAGCCCTCTCAGTTCAATGCCTGGTCGGAGTGTGTACTGCAACACGGACTGGATCAGTGTGATACTGGATCAGTGTGATACTGGGTGCTAAGAGTCTTAACTTTCTCAGATACATTTCTCCAGTCTCTGCTGGCAGCCTTCTCTCTTTTCCTAGGTAGGAAATAATTCCATTCCCCCTCCTCAACAAGGTCAGTAGACAGGGAGATTGAGAGGGGTAGATCTCTTTAGTTCTGTGTAGGCTCCCAGGGCAAATAATGGCATGGCCCCACCCAGCCTGGAAGGGCTCCTGGGACACAGCAGACAAAATTCGTAGGTTAAAAGCTGAGTGAACCTTATGCTGTGTCCCTCTCTTTCCCCTATCCTGGGAAGGTGAATCCTTGGGACCCTCTGTCTGTAGCCTCTAGCCCAGAGGCCTGAGCATTTAAAAAGTCTTTAGTGTGGAGGAGGGTGCTGGCAGCAGGTGCTGCTTTTAACTCACAGTTTTCCTGTCGCAATTCTTTTCCTTTGTCCCTCTCTCTTTTGGGCAGTGTCCAACCTTCCCCTGGTGTCCTAAACTCTAGAAGACTTTTTCCAGGCCATTTCTGCCTGTCCTCCAGCTATTTTTCTGGGAGAGAAGAGAGCCCCATGTCTTTCTTGTCCACCATCTTCCAGGAAGTCTTCAACATACTTTTCAATTCAATCTGCATTATAAATATTTTCTCCGTCACTTTTATAAGACTAGACTGTAAAAATAAAATAAAATAAAATAAATCAAGGACTGAGTTTGTTGATTGCCATGGTGTTTCAAGCTCCCAACACGATGTCTTCAAACATGGCATTAAAAAGAGGTGAGTAGGGCTTCCAGTTGACCAACATGGTAGCATAAGATACTCCAGCGAGCTGTTCCCCCACAAAATCTTTGATCAACTAGCAAAAACTGGCAAAGACATTTTCCTCAAAACTCAGGAGAACAGTTAAAAGTTATCAGGAACTGGGTGAGTACCTAATCAAGAAAACACAGCTTTAAAAGCAGTAGAAAAAACTTGTGGCACACTTGCTGGTCCTGCTCCCAAAAGACATGAATTTGCACATCCCAGTGAACCCCAAACAGTATAATCTTGAAGAGAAACCTGCCAAGGCATGTAGTCAAACTGTTCCATGTCAATGACAAGGAGAGAGCATTGAAATCTGCAAAAGAAAAGCAATGTGATATAAATAAGGGAGTCCTGATAAGATTAAGTGCCAATTTCTCATCAGAAATCATGAAGGCAAGAATGCAATGGGTCAAAATATTTAAAGTGCAGGAAAAAGCAATTGGCAACCAAGAATTTCATATATGGTGAGACTGTCTTTTAGAAATGAGGGAAAGATTCAGACATACCCAGATAAACAACAGCTGAGGGTATTCAAAACAACTAGACCTGCCCTATAGGCAATGATAAAGGGAGTTTTTCAGTCTGAAAGGAAAGGACACTAGACAGTTGATCACTGTGCCATAAAGAAATAAAGAACTCTGGTAAAGTTAACTATTGGTAATAATAAATTGTATTTTTTGGTATGTAACTCCTCTTTTGACTGCTTAGAGGTGCTAAAATGCAAGTGCATAAAAAGCAGTGATAAATCCGTGGTTTGGACATCCAATATATAAAGATATAGTTTGTTACAGGTACTACAAAAAGATGGGAGGATGGATGGGGTGTAGGAGAAGTGCATGTGTATGCTAATGATGTTAAGTTGGTATCAAATCAAACATGATTGTTATAGATTTAGGATGTTAAATTTAAGCCCTAGGGTAACCACAAAGAAAATATATGAAAAATATATACAGAAAGAAATGAGAAGGGACTCAAAATGGTATACTAAAAGAAATAAAATAAATATGAAAGTAGGCATTAATGGAAGAATTGAGGGCCAGAAAAAGGTATAAGACTTACAAAGAGCAAATGGTAAAGTGGCAAAATTAAGTCCTCCATTATAAGAGTTACTTTAAATATAAACAGATGAAACTCAGTCAAAAGGCAGAGATTGGCAAAATGGGTAAAAAAGTATAGCCCAAATTTATGTTGATGAAAATAATAAATAAAAGAGACCTGTGGTAGTTATATTAATATCAGATAAAAGACAGTTAAAAACTGTTACAAGGGACAGAGAAGGTCATCATAGACTGAAGACATAACAATTATAAATATATGCATCTAATGGCAGAACCCCCAAATATATGAAGCAAATCTTGACAGATTTGAAGGGAGAAATAGACAGTTCTTCACTAATAGTAGGAGACTTCAATATACCACTTTTTGTAATGGATAGAACCTCTAGACAGAAGATCAATAAGGAAATAGAAGATATGAACATTACTCTAAACCAACTAGACCTAACAGACATATATAGACTACTTCACCCAAAAGCGGCAGAATATGCATTCTTCTCGCATGCACATAGATCATTCTCCAGGATAGATCATACATTAGGTAACAAAACAAGTCTCACCAAATTAAAAAATATTGAAGTCATACCATATAGTTCTCTGACTACAATGAAATGAAGCTAGAAACCAATAACTGGAAGAACTGGAAAATTCACAAAAATGTGGAAATTAATGCACTCTTAAACAACCAGTGTGTCAAAGAAGAACTTACAAGGGATATTAGAAACTATCTTGAGGTAAATAAAATGAAAACTCGGCATACCAAATCTTATGGGATGCAGTGCTGAGGGAAATTTATAGCTCTAAATGCTTACATTAGAAAAGAAGAAAGATCTCAAAGTAGATACCTAATCTCACAACTGGAGGAGCTAGAAAAAGAAGAGCAAACTAAACCCAAAGCACACAGAAGGCAGGGAGATAACAAAGATTATAGTGGAGATAAATGCAATAGAGAATTAAAAAGCAAAAACAAAAAACAGTAGAGAGAATCAATGAAACCAAAAGTTGGTTCTTTGAAAACACTAGTAAAACTGAAAAACGTTTAGCTTGACTGACAAAGAGAAAAAGAGCGAGGATGCAAACAACTAAAATCATAAATGAAGGGGGTGACATTACTACCGACCCCACAGAAATAAAAATGATTCTAAGAGGATATTATGAACAACTGTACGCCAACAAATTAGATAATCTAGATGAAATGGACAAATTCCTAGAAACACACAAACTACCTACACTAACTCAAGAAGAAATAGAAAATCTCAACAGATCAATATCAAGTAAAGAGATTGAATCTGAAATCGAAAACCTCACCACAAATGAAAGTTTAGGATCAGATGGCTTCACTGGTGAACTTTACCAAACATTCCAAGGTAAATTAATACTAATCCTGCTTAAACTATTCTAAAAACTTGGAAAGGAAAAAGCACTCCATAGCTCAATATATGAGACCAACATAACCCTCATACCAAAGCCAAAAAATGATAACATAAGGAAAGAAAATTATGGAGCAATATCCCTTATAAATATAGATGCAGAAATCCTCAACAAAATACTAACAAAGCAAATCCAGTAGCTCATTAAACACCATGATTGAGTGGGATTTATTCCAGATATGCAATGGTGGTTCAACATAAGAAATCAATTAATGTAATATACGACATTAATAGAAACAGAAAAGGTATTTGACAAAATCCTGCAATCTCTCTTCATAGAAATACTTCAAAAGATAGAAATAGAAGGAAACTTCCTCAACGTGATAAAGGGCATATATAAGAATCCCACAGCTAACATCATACACAATGGTGGAAGTCTGAAAGCTTTCCCTCTGAGATCAAGAACAGACAAGGATGCCCACTGTCATCACTGTTATTTAACATTGTACTAGACATTCTAGCCAGAGCAACTAGGCAAGAAAAGAAAAAAAAGATCCCAAATTGGAAAGAAAGAAATAAAACTTTCCTTATTTGCAGATGACATGATCCTCTATATATGGGAAATCCTGAAAAATCCACAACAAAGCTATTAGACCTAATAAATAAATGCAGCAAAGTGGTGGGGTACAAAATCAACATTCAAAAATCAATAGTTTATATATACTAGTAGTTAACAGCTGAAGAGAAAATCCTCAAAAATTCCGTATATCAATACTAACTAAAAAAATAAAATATCTAGGGATAAATTTAACCAAGGATTTAAAGCACTTATACGCAGAAAACTATAAAACATTGCTCAAAGAAATCAAAGAAGATCTAAATAAGTGAAGGACATTCAGTGTTCAAGGATTGGAAGACTAAATATTGTTTAAGATGTCAATTCTACCCAGAGCAATTTACAGATTCAGTGCAAACGCAGTAGAAATTCCAAAAGCCTTCTTTGCAGAAATGAAAAAGCCAATTATCAAATTTCTGTGGAAGGTTAAGGGGCCCTGAATAGCCAAAACAATCTTGAAAAAGAACGAAGTTGAAGGACTCACACTTCCTTATTTTAAAACTTATGATAAAGCTGCTGTGGCCAAAACAGCATGATATTGTCACAAGGGCAGACATATAGACCAATGAAATCGAATTGAGTGTTCAGAAATAGGCCCTCACATATACGGCCAATTGATTTTTGACAAGGGTGCCAAGTACACTCAATTGAGAAGAAATAGTCTCTTCAGCAAATGGTGCTGGGAAAACTGGATATCCATATGCAAAAGAAAGAAGGAGGACCATACTTCACACTATATACAAAGATTAACTCAAAATGGATCAAAGACCTAAATACAAGAACCAGGACAATAAAACTCCTTTAAGAAAACCTAGGGAAGCATCTTTACAACCTTGTGTTAGGCAGTGGTTTCTTAGACTTTACACCAAAGGCAAGAGCAACCAAAGAAAAAATAGGTAAATGTGACTCCATCAACATTAAAAACTTTTAAGAATCAAAAGACTTCATCATGAAAGTAAAAAGAAAATCTACAGAATGGGAGAAAATATTTGGAAACCACATATCTGATGGGGGTTTAATATCTAGAATAAATAAAGAAATCCTATATGTCAACAATAAAAAGATAAACAATCCAATTAAAAATAGGCAAAAGACTTGGATAGACATTTCTCCAAAGAAGATCTATAAATGGCCAAAAGGCACATGAAAATATGCTCAACCTCATGAGATACCATTTCACACCCACTAGACTGGTTACTATTAAAAAATAATAATAACAAATGTGGGAGAGGATGTGGAGAAATAGAAACATCTCATTCATTGTTGGTGGGACTGTGAAATGGTATAGCCACTTTGGAAAACAATTTGGCAGTTTCTCAGAAAGTTAAGTATAGAATTACCATATGACCCAGTAATCCCTTCTAGGTATATATCCAAAAGAATTTAAAGCAGGGACACAAACAGATCTTTGCACACCAATGTTCATAATGGCATTATTTATAATATCCAAAAACTAGAAGCAACCCAAGTGTCATCAACTGATGAATGGATAAACAAAATGTGGTATATACTTAACAATGGAATATTATTCTGCTGTGGAAAGAAATGAAAATCTGATGCATGTGGCAACATGGATGAACCTTGAGGATATTATGTTGAGTGAAATAAGCCAGGCACAAAAGAACATATGTTGTATGATCTCACTGATACGACGTAATTAGCATAAGCAAATTCATAGATTCAGAAACTAGAATACAAGTTACCAGGGGGATGGGTTGGGGATATTGAATGGGATGTTAATGCTTAATTGGTATAGAATTTCTGTTTGAGGGTATGGATGGCTGTGATGGTAACACAACATTGTGAATGTAATTAACACACTCAGTTATATTTTGAATGTGGCTGAAAGGGTAAATTCTAGGTTGAATATATGTTTCTAGAATAGAAATGAAAAGAATAACACAGGACAGTACAACACAAACAGTGAACCCTAACATAAACTGTGGACTTTAGTTAATAACACAATTATAATCACATTTTTTCATCTATTATAACAAAACTATCACACTAATGCAAAGTGGTAATAATGGGGGTGGGAGTAGGTGGTTTATGGGAATGCTGTATTTTCTGCATGTTTTTTGTAAACTTACAACTTCTTTAATTAAAAAATTACATTAAAAAAGAAGTGAAAAGTAGTACACCATTGTATAACATTTCCACCATATAGATAAAATAGATGTAAATAAACTCAAGAGCATAGATAATAGTAAAATACAGTAAAACAATTGGAAAATAATGAATTTTGGCGATTACATTTTTTTTTTATTATTGGAGAAGTTGTGAGTTTATAAAACAATCATATTACATTCGTTTTTTTAATTTAATTTAATTTTTGTAGTAATTTATTTTTTTAACAAATCCATTTTATTGATATGAATCAATAGAGCATGCAGTCCATCCAAAGTGTACAATCATTGGTATTTGGTATAATCACATAGATGTGCACATTTTAAAAAATATGTTATTTAATTGTATGTTTACATAATTGAGTTTTAAATAATGGCTATGTTTAAATCCAACTCACAGAATACTTGAAATATTTATTTATTTATATTTTATATCAATGTTACGAGTTACTCCATTAACACAAGATAATAACTACAGTAACATTAAATCTGCTTTTAATAATCAGTTCTTGTACTCTGGTATGAGTTAGTTCTAGCGCACCACTCTTATATGTTTTTAAAGATGGATCATTCTGAACTTACTTTCCTATACCTTGGTTTTTTAACTCGAAATATCTTTGAGATATGTCTATATCAGCATATACATATCTGCCTCATTTTTAAATATTTATTTATTTATTTATTAGAAAAGTTGTGGGTTTACAGAACAATTATGCATAAAATACAGGATTCCCATGTACCACTGTACCACCACACCTTGCATTGGTGTGGAACATTTGTTACAAATGATAGCACATTTTTATAATTGTACTATTAATTAAAGTTCATGATTTAACTTAGGCCTTACTGTTTGTGTATTGTAGTTCCATGGATTTCTTTTGAAAATGCTTATTCTGTTACCATATATATAATCTAACATTTCCACTTTTAATCATATTCAGATATATATTTCAGTGCTGTTAATTGCATTCATAATGTTGTGCTACCATTACCACCATCTATTACCAAAACATTTCTGTCATTCCAAATTGGAATCCTGTGCATTTTAAGTCTTAACTTCCCATTTCCTACTGTGGCAGTTTGAAATTATTTTATGAATCCCAAAAAGAGAAAGATTATGTTTGTAAACTAATTTATTCTTCTGGGTGTGATACCCTTTGATTGCATTAAATTCAGTTGTGGGGCCTTTGATTAGATTACTTGATAAGATTGCTTTAGGGCTTTTGATTGGACTATGTCAGTGAGGCGTGACTCAGGTTGAGTCCCTGCCCCCCTTGCTGGGTCTGATATACACAGACTCACACAGACAGACACTGGAAAAAGGAAGCAGGCATATTTGATTCTGCAATGTGAGAGAGAGGACGTTAGGAAAACAGAAGCCCCTGAAAGGCTTAAAATGGCCTACAGAGCAGCTCAAGAGGAGGACAGCCCTGCTGTGTGCCCGACAGCCTACAGCTGAACTTGGGAAAGAAACAGAACAGCCAACACTGATATAGAAGGCCTGGAAAGAGACATGCCTTATGCCTGGTTGCTCAGAGCTGAGTTCCAAGAGATTGTAGCTTCTGGAGGGGAAGGCAGAGACCAGGCAGACATCACCCACCATCTTGCTTCAACATGTGGAAGCTGACTTGGGTGAGAAAGCACCTGTTAGGATGCCTTGACTTGGACTTTTCACGGCCTTGGAACTGTAAACTTTTACCCCAAATAAATACCCTCTGTAAAAGTCAACACTGTACAATCAGTGGCTCTCAGTATAATCATAGAGTTGTGCAAACATCACCACAATCAATTTTAGGGCATTTTCATTGCTCCAAACATAACCCTCATTATTTTGTTGTTGTTGTTTGTTTCTTCCTCATTATTTTTAACAGCCACGGTGACTCAGATACATAGCCCATGATTTATTGAACTGTTTCCTTACTGTTGGGCATTTTGGTTGTTTTCTATTTTTCTTTTATATTCTAAACAATATTACAATGGATACCTTTAGAGATGTCTTCCATACTTTTCTCAGTATAACAAATGACTAAATGTAGACTTGCCAAATCAAATGATATGTGACTGAGCTTTTAAGTCTTGATAGATATTGCAAATTGTCTTCCTAAAAGGTTGCATTAATTTAAATATGCTGCCTTATATTACATGTTATTGTTCATTAAAGGCTATGAGTGAGGTTATAAAGTGGTATACTGCCTTAAAGTTAGTATAATGCAAGTTTCTGGTCAAAGATTGAAATATTAACTATTTGAACTACAGTTAATGATCACAGTGTGTTCTAAATTTTGAGAATTTTTCAGCCATTTATAAAATGTTTCTCTTTGCAGAAAAGCTGCAGGAACTAGAACATATTTCCATGGATCCCAGCAATGAGAACCCTAAACTTGGCGATCTTAGTTACATCTTGCAAGAGGAGTACCACTTAAATCCAGAGACAAGAACCATTATGTTTGTGAAAACCAGAGCGCTTGCAGATGTAAGCTTTCTTTTTCCTTGTGGATAACCCATTGACAAAGCACCATTTATTGAAAAGATTGTCCTTTCCTTACTACTGTGCAATCAAGTCCCCAATTATGTGTGGTTCTGCTTCTGGGGTCTCTGTTCCGTCCTGGCAATGTATTTGTTTATCCTTACACTAATGCATGGCTGTCTTAATCACTCTAGTTTATGATAAATCTTGATACCTGTAAGCACTTCGTATTGTCAGATTTTTAAATTTTAGCCATTTCTTAGGTGTCTGGTGATACCCCAGTAGGATTTGAATTTGCATTTCCCTTAATAACTAATAAGGTTGAGCATCTTTTCCTGCACTTATTACCCATCTGTATGTCTTATTTGATGAAGCAGATCTTTTGCCCATTTTTATATCAGATTGTTTATTACCTTATTGTTAAGTTTTTGAGAGTTCATTTTATAGTCTGACAAAAAAGTCGTTTCTCAGAAATGTGATTTCCAAATTATTTCTTCTGATCTGTGGCTTGTATTTCTTATTTTTTAAAATTTTTTAATTTTTTTTATTTTTTAAAAGATACTTAGATTACATAAATGTTACACAAACATTATAGGAATTCCCATATGCCCCACCTCCCACACCTCCCACAACCTCCCACATAAACATCTTTCATTAGTGTGGCACGTCACCTGCAATGGATATACACATCCTGGGGCTTTGCCACTAAGCATGGACCATAATTCACATTGTAGATCACACTCTCTCCCACACAGTTCTGCATGTTATATGCTGATGTAAAATGGCCTATATCTGTCATTGCAATGTCACTCAGGATAATTCCCAAGTCCTGAAAAAGCCCCTGTATTACAACTGCCTTTCCCTCTCCCTGCCCCCAAAGTGTCCAGTGGCCACTGGCTCCACATTAATGTTGTAATTTCTTCCATTGCTTGAATTCTATAACAGAATACCAGTAAGTCCACTCTAGTCCATAGCTCTTCCCCCAATCTTGAGGAGTCTGGGATGGTGATGTCCACTCCACCTCCAAGTGAGAGGGGGCTTATATCCCAGGGATAGGATGGATGGGATTATCTGTGGCTTGTATTTCCATTCCCTTAACATTATCTTTTGCAGATTAAAATTTTAAACTTGACAAAGTTCAGTATATCAGTTTTTTCTTTTATGGATTGTGCTTTTGATGTTGTATCTAAGAACTCTTTACCTACCAAAGGTCACAAAGATTTTCTCATGTTATCTTATAGATGTTTTATTGTTTGCATTTTATATTTAGATGTATCATCAATTTTTAGTTAATTTTTGTATAAGGTATGGGTTGAGATGCTTTTTGTTTGTTTGTGGACATCTGGTTATTCCAGTACTATATGTTGAAAAGACTATCCTTTCTCCATTGAATTGCCTTTGTACCATTTTCAAAAATCAGTTTACTATATTTGCATGGATTTATTTCTTAATTCTCTATTCTGTTCTATTGATCAATATTCACCCATGCCACACTGTCTTGATTACTGTAGATATAATTTATAGTAAGTCTTGAAATCCTCCAATTTTGTTCTTCTTCTTCAAAATTGTTTTGGTTATTCTAGTTCTTTTGCCTTTCCATATAATTTTAGACTCAACTTGTCCATATCTATGAAAAATCCTACCTCATTTTATTTGGGATTGCATTGAATCTGTAGCTCAAATTGGGGATAATCAACATTTTAACAATATCCAGTCTTCCAATTAAAGAATGTTTTCATTTATATAGTACTTCTGTATTACTCTATTGTAGTGTAAATTATGCCAAAACTTAGTGACTAGAAGCAGCAAATATTTATTATCTCTGGTTGAGGAATATAGAAGCAGCTTAACTGGGTGTTCCCGGCTCGGGGTCTCTCCTGAGCCTGTAATTAAGGTATTGGCTGTGGCTGCAGTCATTTCAAGGCCTGACTGGGGGAGGATCCGCTTCCAACCTCACGTCCAATGACTTGTGGCATTCCTCAGATGATGTCCTTCCAAGCTCATTCATGTGGCCCTTTCCACACGATGCCTCACAGTACGGCAGCTGGCTTCCCAAGAGAGATTGAGAGAGAGTGCCTGAGATGGAAGCCACTGTCTTTTGTAACTAATCTCAGAAGTGACATCCACTTATGTATGTCATATTCTATAAAACATAGTTTTCAGCTTATAGAGTATGCACAGATTTTATTAGATTTATACCTAAGTTTTAATTTTTGATGCTTCTGTAAATGGTACATTTTAAAACAAATTCCACTTTTTATTGCTACTATATAGAAATAGAATTGATTTCTGTATATTGATCTTGTGTCCTGTGATCTTGCCAAACTCACTTATTAGTTCTACACACCTACTATTCTGAACAGTGCTCTTTTTTTTCACTTTAAAAATATCTTGAACATCAAATCAGAAAGATCCGTAGCATTATAGTTAATTTCCTCAGGCTTGTCAGTCTGAAAATTGTTTGTTAACTAACTTAAATATTAAGTTTTTTTCTTCTTGTATGTTTTTCAATAAAGCCTTTACAAACAGTGTCTATCTGATAATTTGCCTTTTCATTCTCAGGCTTTGAAGAAATGGATTGAAAAAAATTCTAAACTCAGCTTCCTGAAACCTGGCATATTGACTGGACGTGCCAAAACAAATCAGAACACAGGTATTTATATATAATGAATTGTATTAGCATACTATATATAGAAGCATATATAGAATAACTTTGATTTCATTTTAATGCTTCTGTCAGTTGGGGTTCAGTGAGAGAAGTATAACCCCGTAGGAGATTATTTCTCTATCTCCATCTTTATCTCTAATATTTATATCCCTAATATCTATCTCTATCTCTATACCAATATAGAGATAGATATATAAACATAAAAATAGATTGATTGTAAAGAATTGACTTAAGTGATTATGGGGGCTGGCAAAGCAAGTCCAGTGTCTGTAGTGCGGGTGGTCAGGACAGGAAGATATTGCACAGGCTGGAACCCCATAGGCAGGAGCTGCATGTAGCTGCCGTGCTCCGGGAAGGCCTAAGCCCTCTTTTGAAAGGCTCATCTACTTAGGTAGGGACCACCTAGGATGACCTTCATTTTGGTTAACTTAAGGCCAACTGGCTAGGGACTTTAAGCACATCTGCAAAAGTCCTTCAGTAGCAACTAGATTGGTGTTTGATTGAAAAACTGGCTATTGCTGTTCACCTAGCTAAGCTGACACATCAAAAAGCCATCACAGTGCTCAGTGCCAAAAAAGACACTAGACTCCCTCTGTGTAGACATTGCCTCCTCCCCTTTGCCTGCAGACAAAGCCAGTTTTTTTAATACTCTTGCTCAACTTTTCTACTAATAGATTAATTAAGTAGAAAAAAAACTATGAACTATTTCTAGTTCATTGTTATTCTTTAATCTTTAGATCTACAGCTTTTGTGTGTGTGTTGCATTTCACAGTTAAAAAATAAAATTCCAACCAGACAATTCTGAAGTACTACTAGGATGACTAAAAAATGAAAAGCTGCCTCTGTCATCATCTGGGAGGCTCCTAGGTGGCTGACCCTTACCCTGGCATTCTCACAGCCCCATCCCTTAGTGACCGGCTGTTCTGCTAAATAAAATGCTTTGCTAATGCTTTGCTATATATAGAGAGAGATTGATATGCTGACTTAATTAACTCAAGCATAAGAAAGCAATACACAGGGAAGCGGGTGTGGCTCAATGGATAGAGCTCCCGTTTACCATATGGGAGGCCCCGGGTTCGCTTCCC
>JAQZBX010080524.1:0-13804 GCA_029593785.1 Cabassous unicinctus | reverse complement strand
TAAACAGCTAGTCCCTCACTTTAAATTTAAATACACACTCCTCAATCCCCACTTTTACTTGACCAACTACTATAGCCTCACCCCTATAACAGTATAAAGGCTCAGTCCCCAGGTCCACTGTGTCCCCCTTGTTCCACACCTCCTTCATTGAGCCTATGCTTTTGATGTGTTTCTCCATGTGACCCAGTGAAGAGTGCTACCCTCTCTGTTCTAGGACCGCTTAAGTAATAAATTTTTATTTCATACATCCTTGGTCTCAACCATGCTCGCTGCATCTGACTATCCATATAAAGAAACTTTCAATATATTGCTCATTGCTGATGGTTTCCCAAGGTCCTGAAACAGGTCAGGACTAAAGAAAAATTTAAAAGCAAACAAACAAACAATAAACAGAGACAAAACTAACCACCCAAAATTTGGAATTAAGTTTTAGGTAGTCAAAGCAGTGAAACAAAGATCAGGATATAGTCAAAATTCCCCTTGAACTAATTTACTTAAGGCAGAGGTTCTCATGTATACTATCTGGATCAGCAGTGTCAGCATGACCTGGGAACTTGTAGGAAATGCTAATTCTCAGGTTGTACCTTGGAATATACTTAATAAGGAATGTTGTGTTTTTCCAACTTTCTTTGCTTAACAAGTACACGGGGTGACTCAGATATTCTCCAGCATTTGAGATTGACAAATTTAAAGTGATTTAAAATATTGTGGGAAGATGGTGATGGACTTACAGGCAGAGCTGTAAACTCTCAGAGAAACAATGGAGAAAGAGGTAAAAGCTGTCTGAGAGACCTGTTTTGGGGGTTAACAGACCAGGACAGTGCTACACTACTCCCAGGAGGGTGAGGGACAGAGAGAGGAAGAAGCTGAAATAACAAACATGAGTTACCAAGCCTGCATGGCAGCTGGGAGGGACTCTCCTCCCCCACCCCAAGATATTAAGCTGGGGTAAAAGCCCTGGTTCACTGCAGCCAGCTGAGAGGGGAATAGACATCTTCCTTCCTGTCAGCTGTTTCCAGGGAAAAGTGAGGGGAGGTCTGGGTGCTTTTCTTCAGTGAATTCACCAGCAGAGCCCACTTTATTCTCCACTCTGGAGATTCAGCACAGGAACACAGGAAAGCTGAAACTGAAACACTGCAGTGGAAAGGGGTGTTAACAAGTGGCCATCTGCTGGCCACACTTGAAATTGCATGGAGAAAAACTGTTCATGCACTCTGTATTCAACACCTGGGAGAAAATCTTTGCCCCATTAGTGAGTCCCTGGCCTGATTTTGAAAACTTAAGCTGGACAATTTTAAAGACTGAGAATAAGTTGAAATAAATATGAAAGAAAAGTTGTGAATAAATGCTATAGGCAAGAGAGAGAAATTAGGCATTAGAGTAAATTCACCAACATATTCAGATGCCTAGACATCACCAAAAAATTACAAGCTATACTAGGAAATAGGAAAATATGGCCCAGGCAAAAGAACAAACCAAGTATCTTGAAGAGGCACAGGATTTAAGACTACTAATCAGTAATAATCACACAACTTTCCTAAATCAGTACAAAGAGTTTATAGAAAATATGACAAAAGAAATAAAGGATATTAAGAAGACACTGGGAGAGCAAAAAAAAATTATTTGCAAGGCTGCAAAGAAAAGTAAGAGACCTTATGCGAATGAAAGACACAATGGGTAAGATTAAAAATATATTATAGAGATGCAAGATGGCATCGATTTAGAGGGTACTCACAAACTAGATCTCCGGGGATGGCCGAGTGTGGATGGGGTCCTGCCCGAGGGTATGTGCTGTGGACGCATGGAGCAAGAAGCTTAGGTCATCTAGCAGTGGGTAGATCGACAGCATAGGGTGATCGGAGGAGAATTGTGAGTTCTGAGCCTGCCTGTGGTGGATAACACAGATGGCTGAGCCCCACCCATACAGAAAATGGCTGGCTGGAGCCACGAATCCTACATCTGCGACTCCCACCGCGGCATGAGGGAGCATACCCTGAGGGAGGGAGGGCTCTGACAGAAGGTAGAGAGGGGCTTAACTTCTGTGAATTTGGCTGTCTGGACCCCCTCGTAGCTTTGGGGAGCAGATAAGGCAGCTTGAAACAGTGCCAGGCTGAGGGGAGAGGTGAATCTGTGGAGCAAACTTGATTTACCCAGCAGCCCGCTGACACTGAGGCCTAGACCCAGAGGGGAGGAGTCAGCCAATTTTATCACTCTGTACTGAGAAGCATCAAAGCTTCAGTAGTCCTGGAGAGGTCAGGAAGTGAGTAAGTCTTGATTAGTTTCCACGAGCCTATTTAGGGTCCCCTCAGTAAAGGGGGTGATCTAGCAGAGGAATTCTTTTGGATCCCTTATACCCCCCCAACAAAAAGAAAACAATCACTTTAAAAATGAATTCCTGTTCTTAATTTGGTATAATACCGAAAATTTGCCTCAAAACCTACACATAGAACCCTGAAGGGAAATTGATAAACGTAAGCAGGCTGGGAGGATCCTCAAGAACACTAGAAGGAACACTTCCTCCTTAGGTTTGTTTGCTTGCTGGTGTGATTGTTTGGCTTTTGTCTGTTTATTTGTTGTCTCTTGCTTTTCTTTTGGCTTTCCTCCTCCCTTTTGTTTTCCTTGATATTTTTTTAAATTAGGTACTGCTAGATTACCTCTTCTTTGCTGTGCTTCTTCTTCAGTGATTTCCCATTCTCTGTCTATATTGACATTGTATCACAAGGTATCTCTTATTGTTCCTTCATCTCTCTTCCTTCTGCTTTCTGTTGTGGTTCTTAGGCACCACGCTTTTTCATTAGCTCACAACTTAAGGGTGTCAATCTCTATTCTATCTATTTTGTGTTCTTCTTTTTTTAAAATAATATTAACTTTTTTCCTTTTAGCCCTTTCTTTACTCTTTCTCTCCCTCTTCATCATTCTAGCCTTCTAAACCATTATATATATATATTTCTCTAGTTGGTTTCCCAGCCCATTGTAGATACTCCACTTTTTTTCCAATTACTCAACATTGCATACACAAGTTAAATATTCATTTCACTAAGTCCTATTTGGCCCCTCTACTAACTTCCATTAATATTACTATTATCCTTCTTCCTTTCTCACATCTTTTGATTCCTCTGGCACTAATCTTTTGATTTCAAGGTAACATAGAAAGAAACAAGGAAACAAAATAAGAAGAAAAAGTGTCAAAGAGAACTCTTAACACACACAAAACCACGAACTAAATAAAACTCTAGAGGAGAGAGAAGCTAATCAACTGAATAAACCCAGCAAGAAAAAATGATGAATAGAGGGCAACAAAAATTTACAAACCACACTGAGAAACCAGAAGACATGGACCACTCCAATGAACAAAATAAAACCAAGAATATATGCAGAACTTCGAACAACTAATCAAAGATTCCCAACCAAATATCATGATCCATCTTAATGAAATGAAGGAAGAGATTAAGGATATAAAGAACACACTGAGAGAACATACTGAAGAAATTGTAAACATACCTAAAAGGATAACGGATATGAGGGTGATCAATGGCACAACCCAAGAAATAAAACAGATGCTGGAGTCACATAACAGCAGATTTGAACAGGCAGAAGAAAGAATTACTGATGTGGTAGACAATACAGCTGAAATCAAACAGATAGTCGAACAGATAGAAAAAAAAATAGAAAAAATCCAGCAGGGACTCAGGTATTTAACTGACAACAAAAGATGCGCAAACATACGCATCATGGGCATCCCAGAGGGAAAAGAGAAGGAAAGGGAACAGCAAGAGTGTTGAAGGAAATAATGGCTGAAAACTTCCCAACCTTATGGAGAGAGATGGATGTGCAGATCCAGGAAGCAAAACGCACCCCAAACAGTATAAATCCCATCAGGCCAACTCCAAGACATATACTTGTCAAAATGGCCAATGCTCAAGACAAAGAGAAAAAACTCAAGGCAGCAAGAGAAAAGAGAACCATCACATACAAGGGAAGCACAATAAGATTAAGTGTGGATTTCTCAGCTGAAACCATGGAGAAAAGAAGACAGTGGTATGACATAGTCAAAGTACTAAAAGAAAAAAACTTCCAACCACGAATTCTCTATCCAACAAAACTGGCATTCAAAAATGATGGAGAGTTCAAAATAGTCACAGATAATGGGAAATTAAGAGAGTATGTCAATAAGAAACCAGCACTTCAAGAAATACTAAAAGAAGTTCTACCAGCTGAAAGGAAATATGAAGGGAGAGAGAGTTGGAGGAGAGTTTAAAAATATCTAAAAAGACAAAAACAGAAACAAAACAGCATATGACATACATTAATCCAGAGAAAATATGGCTGTAGTAATTCATTGTGAGTAATAACACTGAATGTTAATGGATTAAATTCACCACTCAAGAGACGCAGTTTGGCGGAATGGATAAAGAAACATGATTCATCTATATGCTGTCTACAAGAAACCCACGATCGAACCTGGGATTCAAGGAGGCTGAAAGTAAATGGCTGGAAAACAATTTTACAAGCTAACAATAGCCAAAAAACGGCAGGAGTAGCTATTCTAATATCAGACAAAATAGACTTTAAATGAAAAACTATTGTAAGAGACAAAGATGGACACTATATATTAGTAAAAGGGTAATCACTCAAGAAGAGAGAATAATCATAAACATTTATGCACCTAATCAAAGTGCCTCAAAATACGTGAGGCAAACTCTGGAAAAGCTAAGAGGAGAAATAAATGCCTCTAAAATTATAACTGGGGACTTTAAGACACAATTATCATCATTAGACAGAACATCTAGACAGAAAATCAACAGAGAAACAAAGATTTTCAACAATACATTGGAGGACCTGGACTTAATAGACATATACAGAACATTACAACCAAATACAGCAGGATTTACATTTTTCTCCAGTGCACATGGATCTTACTCCAAGATAGACAACATGCTAGGCCACAGAACAACTCTCAATGAATTCAGAAAGTTTGAGATTATACAAAGTAATTTCTCCGATAACAATGAAATGAAATTGGAAATCACTAAGGGCCAGAGAAACAGGTTAGGCACAAGGATATGGAAGTTAAACAACACACTCTTCGACAAACAACGGGTCAAGGAGGAAATCTCAAAAGAGATTTCATGGAAACTAATGAAAACTACAATACAACATATCAAAACCTATGGGATGCAGCGAAAGTAGTCCTGAGCGGGAAGTTCATAGCCATAAATACATATATTAAAAAAGAAGAAAGAGCTAAAATTGAAGACCTAACTGCACACTTGGAGGAACTGGAAAAACAACAACATAGAAAACCTAAAGGAAGTAGAAAGAAGGAAATAACAAAGATCAGAGCAGAACTAAATGAAATAGAGAATAAGAAAGCACTAGAAAAAATAAACAGAATCAGAACCAAGTTCTTTGAGAATATCTATAAAGTTGACAAACCCTTAGCCCAGCTAACAAAGAAAAAGAGAGAACAGATGCAAATACACAAAATAAGGAATGAGCACGGGGATATCACGACTGACCCCATAGAAATAAAGAGTATCATAAGAGGATATTTTGAAAAATTATATGCCAACAAGAATGATAACTTAGAGAGTATGGACAAGTTTCTAGAAACGCACGAACAGCCTACATTGATGAAAGAAGAAATTGATGAACTTTAGTCCAATTACAGGTAAAGAGATAGACTCAGTCATCAAAAACATCCCAACTAAGAAGAGCCCAGGACAAGATGGCTTCACATCTTGAATTCTACCAGCTGAATTCTATCAAACATTCCAGAAAGAGATAACACCAATTCTACTTAAGCTCTTTCAAAAAATAGAAGTGAAGGAATATTGCCTAACTCATTCTACAATGCCAACATTACCATCATACCAAAACCAAACAAAGATACAACTAGAAAGGAAAATTACAGACCAATTTCTCTAATGAACCTAGATGCTAAAATCCTCAACAAAATACTTGCTAATCGCATTCAACAACATATCAAAAGGAATATACACCATGAACAAGTGGGTTTCATCCTGGGTATGCAAGGATGATTCAATGTAAGAAAACCAATCAATGTAATACACCACGTAAACAACTGAAAGAAAAAAATCACATGATCATCTCTATAGATGCAGAAAAATCATTCAACAAAATACAGCACTCTTTCCTGATAAAAACACTGCAAAAGATAGGTATAGAAGGAAACTTTCTGAATATGATAAAAGATATATATGAAAAACCCAAAGCTAACATCATCTTCAATGGTGAAATCCTAAAAGCCTTCCCTGTGACATCAGGAACAAGAGAAGGATGCCCACTATCACCACTCCTTTTTAACATTGCCTTAGAAATACTTGCTCTAGCACTGAGGAAGGAAAGCATATAAAAGGCATCCAGATTGGGAAAGAAGAAATAAAAATTTCATGATTTGCAGACGACATGAACCTATACATAGAAAGCCCAGAGAAATCCACAACACAGCTTCTAGAACTTTTAAAGGAGTTCAGTAATGTTTCAGGCTATAAGATAAATGCTCAAAAATCAGTAACATTTCTGTACACCAATAACGAGCAATTGAAGAAGGAATTCAAGAAAAAAATGCCATTTACAATAGTAACTAAAAGAATCAAATACCTAGGAATAAATTTAACTAAAGATGTAAAGGACTTATATACTGAAAACTACACAACAGTGTTAAAGGAAATCAAAGAAGACTTAAATAAATGGAAAAATATTCCCTGTTCATGGGTAGGAAGACTAAAAATCATCAACATGTCTCTCCTACCCAAACTAATCTACAGATTTAATGCAATTCCAATAAAAATCAACACTGTATTTTTTAAGGAACTGGAAAAACTAACCACAAAATATATTTGGAAAGGTAAGAGGTGCTGAATTGCCAAAGACATATTGAAAAAGAAAAATGAAGTTGGAGGTATCACATTACCAGACTTTAAAACAAATTACACAGCTATAGTGATTAAAACTGCCTGGTATTGGCACAAGGATAGACCTACTGACCAATGAAACCGAAATGAGATTTCTGATATAGATCCTCGCATATACAGTCATCTAATATTCGACAAGGCTACCAAGCCCACTCAGTTGTGAGAGAATGGCCACTTTAACAAATGGAGCTTGGAGAACAGGATGTCCATTTCCAAAAGAATGAAAGAAGAATACCATATCACACCTTAAGCAAAAATCAACTCAAGATGGATCAAAGATCTAAATATAAGAGCCAAAACCATAAAGACCTTGGAAGATAATGTAGGAAAGCATCTACAGGACCTTGTAATAGGAAATGGTTTCATGAACTTCACAGCCAAAGCACGAGCAGCAAGTGAAAAAATAGATAAATGGGATCTCCTCAAAATTAAAAACTTCTGGACCTCAAAGGATGTTATTAAGAAAATAAAAAGGCAGCCTACCAAATGGGAGAAAATATTTGGTAATCATATATCTGATAAGAGCCTAATATCTTGCATATATAAGGAAATCCTACACCTTGAAAATAAAAAGACAAACAACCCATTTAAAAAATGGACAAGTGACCTGAAAGGACACTTTGGCAAGGATAAAATACAAATGGCTAAAAAGCACATGAAAAAATGCTTGACATTGCTTGCTATCAGGGAAATGCAAATCAAAACTACAATGACATACCATCTTACACCGATCAGAATGGCAGCTATTAAAAAAACAGCAGACTCTAAGTGTTGGAGAGGATGTGGAGGAATAGGAACACTCATCCACTTCTGGTGGGATTGTGGAATGGTCCAGCCACTGTGGAGGACAGTTTGGCGGTTCCTCAGAAAACTAACAATAGAGCTTCCATATGATCCAGCAATTCCACTGTTGGGTATACAACCAGAAGAACTGAAAGAAAAGACATGAACAGATATATGCACACCAATGTTCATAGCGGCATTGTTCACCATTGCCAAAAGATGGAATCAGACCCGGTTCCAATCAACAGATGAATGGATAAGCAAAATGTGGTACATACATACAATGGAATATTACTCAGCTGTAAGAAGGAGTAAAGTGCTAAAACACGGAATAACGTGGATGAATCTTGAACACCTTAGGTTGAGTGAAGCAAGCCAGGCATTGAAAGATGAACAGTATATGACCTCACTGATTTGAACTGAAAAAAGAGAGCATTCTCTGAGAACCATTGTCTGAAAGATAGGTTTACAAGGAAGAGAAAGAGAAGAGTAGGCTGTGAGACATCACCCATATGGACATAATGTATGGTAAAGAGATAGAGTATAGTTTCATAATGAAGGATAGGACAGATGGGTAGTGATATTACTGGGTTTGGTGGTGCAGGGTTGACAGGTCGGTAGATTAGGAAGGGCAGGTTGGAATACCTATGGCATGTAACTATTAATCTTGTTATTCCATGAGTCAAGACAGCGGAGTGTCATATGCCATAGGGGGATGGTGTGGAAGGAACAGTTAAGATCCAATGGGGTATTTAGTGGTCATGGTACATGTTTTTCATTACCTTACAGTAATGGACACAGGACATGGTAAATATCATCAAAAATTATTAAACTGTACAGTCTAAATTGTAAACTATACTGTAAGCCATTGACAATGTTTAGTCGCTATACTTTACTATCTGTATAACAGTTATAACAATGCTAACATCCATTTAAAAAAAAAGATTTTAATATGGGGTGGGGAAGGGGGAGGGAGTTTGGGTATGCGGGAGTCTCTAGTATTCTGTGTGTGACTCTGCTGTGACTTAAAACTTCTTTGAAAATTAAATGAAAATTTGGAAGACATTGGGGAATGAGAGGGGGAAGGTGACATGGTACACTGGACATCCAATAATCCAGTGATAAAAGGAAAAAAAAATTTTTTTTTAAACAGGAATTTTTTTGGTTTTATTCCCCATTTTTTTAAATGACCCAATCCAGTAATAATATTTTATTTTTAGTTTAGTTTCTTTTTTTGTTTTTTCTTCTGAGTTTCCTTGTACTTATCTCTTGCATTTAAGCTTATTATTATTATTTCTTTTTCCTATTAATTGTATTTCATTATTATATGGGCTTCATGTTCAAGGAAGATTTGGATCACAGAAGTGTTACAATGGGGGCTGCAGAGGTTCATTGGTGGGGGCTGCCTGGGATGGGAGATTCATGATAGTAAGTTCATCTGAATATACATGAAAGATATATAAAATTGTTCAAATAATCAAGGGATGGGCCATGGTCACAGAGGGTAGACAATCAGTCAATAAATGAGGAAATCTGAATTCCCAGCCTGGAGAGCTCTGCCACATTCTCCAAGGGAGCAGCAACAGTCCCCTGAGTGCAGAGGCAGTGTCTGGCAAAAGAGGATGGCCCACTGATGGGCTCTTGTTATTAAGGACTACCCTTATAAGTCTTTGCTTTTGTAATTGAAACTTAGCCTACTGTTATGGGGTGCCTAAGGGTTGCCACCTGAGAGCCTCCTTGTTGCTCAAATGTGGCCTCTCTCTAAGCCAAACTCAACATATGAATGAATTACATTCCTGCCAACATGGACATGACTCCTGGGAATGAGCTTCTCTAGCAAGGAGGGATTAATACCAAGTGCCAACTGGCAACACGAATGGAAAAAAACCTTGAATAAAAGGGGAAAAGGTAAAGAGGAATGAATTCATGTGGCTAAGAGACTTCAAAAAGTGTTGGGAAGTCATCCCAGAGGTAATGCTTATGCACACCTCAGTAGGATCTCATAGAACACCAAAGTGGATATCACCCCACACAGAGGGGCTCCTGAGGGCTCTGGAGATACCCAGGTTCTATATAAGTGGGAATAGCCCCAGAGATTGATGCCTTATTAATGGGCTCTTCTTTGGAATCTGTGCTCCTGAGAGTGACAGAGTTGGACTCAAATAAGTCCTCCCTGCACATAGTACATCTGTCCCTTCTATTCAAACCTATATGTGATGCTGGAGTTTGTAGGTGTACTTCCAGAGACTGGAGCCTCTGGCCTACCTATGTGCCAGCTGTGCCTGGAATCTCAGTGCAGCTGCAACTCCTACCCTACAGCTCAATGGACTCATCCAAGTCACCTGGTGAGGATACGACTATGGGCAATGGCCATCCCAGGGAATGGAGAGGGCCTGCAGCTGCAGGCAGGATAATCCCATCCACTGTATCCATGGGATTTAAGCCCTCTCTCACTTGGAGGTGGAGTGGACATTACTATCCCAAACTCCTCAGGATTGGGGGAGGAGCTATGGACTAGAGTGGACTTGGTGGTGTTCTGTCATAGACATATTGTGATTCAAGCAATGGAAGAAATTGTAACAGTGAGGTGGAGCCGGTGGCCATTGTACATTTTCGGGGCAGGGAAGGGAGGGGCAGTTGAAATACAGGGGCTTTTTTGGCATTTGGGGGTTGTCCTGAGTGGCATTGCAGCAACAGATATATTCCATTTTTCATCAGCATATACCACGCGAACTGAGTGGAAGAGAGGTCGGTCTATGATGTGAATTTGGTCTATGCTTGGTGGCAAGGCCCCAGGATGTGTATATCCATTGCGGGTGATGTGCCATACTGATGAAGGATGTTGGTGTGGGATGGCGTGGGAGGTGTGGGAAGTGGGGAACATGGGAATCCCTGTAATATCTGTAATAATTAGGTAATCAAAGCACCTTTAAAAAAATATATATGTATATATAATAACATTTATGTAAACAAATGCACATGTATGCAAATGTATTTATATATCATCTTACAAATATTGGTATGTATTGTGAAAAATTTTAATTTTTACCCACAATAATAAAAAAAGGTATCACCAAATATAATATAATATAATATAATATAATATAATATAATATATATATATATTATAGCTCTTACTAAACTACTGGAAAAAAATATATATTATAGGCACATATGGACATATCTGAATTGTTTGAAGATAGAATTAGTGACTTCATATGCAGATCCTCTGAGCTGGAAAAGACAGAAGAACAGAAAGAGAGGAGAATGGGAAAAAAATTGAACTGAGTCACAGGGAATTGAATGATAATGTGAAACACACAAACCTTCACATTATTGGTGCCCCAAAAGGAGAAGAGAGTGGAACAGTGGCAGAAGGAATATTTAAGGAAATAATGACTGACAACTTTCCAATGCTTATGAAGGACATACATATCAATATCGCAGAAGGACAATTCACCCCAAGCAATAAATCTGAATAGACTTACCCTGAGACACCTACTATACATGATCAATATCAGAGATGAAAAGCGGATTCTGAAAGTAGCAAGAGATAAGCAAAGCATCACATACAAGAGGAATTCTTTAAGATTAATTAAAGACCTCTCATCAGAAACCGTGAAGGTGGTATGATGTAGTTAAGTGACTGAAAAAGAAAAACTGCCGGCCAAGAATTCTGTGTCCCTCAAAGCTGCCCTTCAAAAATGAGGGTGAGTTCAAAGTCATCACAGGCAAACAAAAACTGATGGAATATATTACCAAAAGACCAGTTTTGCAAGGGACACTAAAGGGCGTGCTGCAGCATGAAAGGAATAAGCAAGGGTGAGAGATTTGGAGAAGAGTTTAGAAATGAAGATTATTCGAAAGGGTAAACAAAAGGATAAGAAAACACACAATAGAATCGCATGACAACAGAGAACCTAAGGGCAAAATGGATGAAGTAAGTAATGCCTTTACAGCAATGACTCTGAATGTTAATGGATTGTACTCCGCAATCAAAAGACATAGACTGATAGAATGAATTAAAAAAAATATGAGTTGTCTATATGTTGTCAACAAGAGACCCACCTCAGACATAAGGACACAAGCAAGTTAAAAAGGAAAGGTTGGAAAAAGATATTCCATGTAAACAGTAACTAAAAAAGAGCTGGAGTAGGCCAGATACATGTAAAATAAAAGTATAGTATATGAACAATAATTTCTCAGTGCAACTAGCTAATTGCTACTGTGATAAGTGTTCTGTAAGTTTCTTCGTGCAAAATAAACATTTGCTTTTAATTGAGGAGGACTGAAGAAGAGATATATATTTGGATACTTCATTTCTATTTAACCTTTTCTTATACATATTCATTAATTTAAATAATCTATCTGGATCAATTATTATTTAGAATGACTACTGTTGAAAAAGATTTTGAGTTTTTCTGGTAAAATAGTGAGTTAACATACTGTTGGGAAGTGGGTGTGCCTCAACTGATAGAGCTCCCGTTTACCAAATGGGAGGCCCCTGGTTTGCTTCCCGGGGCCTCCTTGTGAGGGCAGGCTCGCCCACGAGGCATGGTGAGCTGATGCAGCAAGACCTCGCAGCAAGGGGGAGATAAGCAGACACAGAAAAAACACACAAGCAAATGGACACAGAAAACACAAGCAGCAAGGTGGGGGATAAATAAATAAATAAATAAATGTTAAAAACAAAAACAAAAACATACTGTTATCTGCTGTAATTCATTCCAATAAGATGTTAAGTATTCTCAAATAAGAATTTGATTATCCAGTAAGAATAATGACCTAAATGGAAATTAAATAACTAAACCAATAATTTATTTCATTCTTAGAGATTATTATGTACAGTTATGTTATAATTAATATCTATTATATTAGAGATATTGTTTATATTTATAAATGTTTGCTGCTATATATTCTATTTCTTATAATTGATTACATGAGATCTTTTAAAATTTATGAATTCTTACAATCTATTTTTCTATTTATTTTACAATTAAGGTCTTTTTAACAGCTAAAAAAAGTCATTGATTGTACACTTTGGATAGAACATATGGTATGTAAATATATCTCAATAAAACTACTTAATAAACAAATAAATAATTATGCAAGAATAGCCATAAAAAGGAGCTATGTACAGCAGGGGAAACAGAGATTGAGAGGGGAGGATTTTCCTTGTTTGTTTGTCTGTTTTTTGTTTATTATTATTATTGAAATAATGAAAGTGCATTAATAATTATTGAAGTGATGAACACACAACTATGTGATTATACCAATTATCATTGATTGAACACTTTGGATAAATTGTATGCTTTATTAACATGTATCAATAAAATTTATTTGTTTTAAAAAATAGGTGTTTGGTGAAAAAATACACAAAATGTAAGATATGGCCTGCAGTTATAGTAATATTTTGACCATACTCTTACATATTTTGTAACAAATATAACACAACAATGCAAGTTGCTTTTGGAGGAGTGATGTATGAGACCCCTATATGATGTTATGCATAGTTATTTTGTAAATTTACAACTTTTACTATACACTTATTATGTATGTTCATGTATGAATGATATACTTTAATAAAAATATATTTTTAAAAAGTTATTTAAACATCAAAATCCTTCTATCTGCTGCATTAGAATTATTAAACCAAGGCATTTTACTTAGAATCTTTAAACTTTTTTACTTTCCTATAAATATAGAAGGTCATAGGTCAAAGAATTATTTTGAATATTGAGTAAAATAATACATGTAAAATGCTGAGTATATTCACTGGAATGTAGAAATGCTCAGAAATAAAATCTATTATTCTCATCTGATAATCTCAAAAAAAAAAAAAGGAATAATCTATTTCAGGCAATTAAGTCTCATTTGGTCAATTCAAGGAGTAACAATGAACAGATTTCCTATTTTTGGCTTCATTAATCCCAGCTTCTTTGCATTTCTTTTCTTTAACAGTACCATTCTCACTTGTGGTGATTTGGTTTTTAGCAAAGGCTAATGAATATATTTCCTCATTACAATCTCTCATACCTTAAAAACTTTTAAATCCATGCCCCTTAGCCAAAAGTGGATTGCCA
>JAQZBX010080523.1:0-13810 GCA_029593785.1 Cabassous unicinctus | reverse complement strand
TTTTTTTTATTTCTTCTTGTCTTTCTCTTTAGGAGGCACCGGCAACCGATCCCGGGACCTCCAGTGTGGGACAGAGGCATTCAATTGCTTGAGCCACCTCATCTCTCTGGCCTGCTGCTTCTCTCACTGTCTCTCCTCTGTGTCTCCCTCTATCGCATCATCTTGCTGCACCAGCTCGCTGTCAGCTCTCTGTGGCACGGACGATCAGCTCTCTGCGGTGCAGGCTGTCAGCTTACTGGGGTACATGCCAGCTTGCCTTCACCAGGAGGCCCCAAGAATCGAACCCGTATGGTAGATGGGAGCCCAATCACTTGAGCTACACCCGCTTCCCAGTATTATTCTTTTAATGTGCTTTTGAATTTGGTTTGCAAGTATTTTGATAAGGATTTTTGCATCATATTTATTAGCCATATTGCTCTGTAATTTTCTTTTTTATAGTATCTTTATCTGGTTTTGGTTTTATGGTGGTGTTGGCTTCATAGAATGAGTTTGGTAGTGTTCTTTCCTGTTGAATTTTTTAGAAGAGCTTGAGCAAGATTGGTATTACATTGTCTTTGAATGATTGGTAGAATTCACCTGTGAAGCCATCTGACCCTGGGCTTTTCATCTTTGGGCGGTTGTTTTTTTTTAAGATTTATAAAAACCTAGACAATGTGGAAGAGATGGACAAATTTCTAGAAACACACAAGCAATCTATATTGACCCTAGAAGAAATAGCAGACCTTAGCAAACCAATCACAAGTAAAGAAATTGAAACAGTTATCAAAAACCTTCCAGGGAAGAGGATATGGCTCAAGTGATTGGGCTCCCATCGACCATATAGGAGGCCCAGGGTTCGATTCCCAGAGCCTCCTAGTGAAGGCAAGCTGGCCTGCGTGGCAAGCTGGCCCAAGTGGAGAGGTGGCCTGCGCGGATTGCTGGCCTGCACAGAGAGCTGGTGTAGCAAGATGATGCAACAAAAAGAGACACAGAGGAGAGACAATAAGAGATGCAGCAGACCAGGAAGCTGAGGTGGCTCAAGAGATTGAGCGCCTCTCTCCCACTCCGGAAGTTTCCAGGATTAGTTCCCGGTACCGCCTAAAGAGAAGACAAGCAGAGAAGAACACACAAAGAGCAGACAGGGAGTGCAAAACAATGGGGGGACGGGGGACGGGGAGGAATAAATAAATAAATGGCATACAGTTATTTGTAGTATCCTCTTATTATCTCTCTTATTTCTGTGGGGTCAGTGGTAATGTTCCCCCTCTCATTTATGGTTTTGTTTATTTGCATCTTCTCTCTTTTTTTCTTTGTCAGTCTAGCTAAGGGTTTGTCGACTTTGTTGATCTCTTCAAAGAACCAACTTTTGGTTTTGTTGATTTTCTCTATTGTTTTTTTTTTGTTCTTGATTTCATTTATTTCTGCTCTGATCTTTACTATTTCTTTCCTTCCACTTGGTTTGGGATTACTTTGTGGTTCTTTTCTTTGTTCCTCCAGGGTTGCAATTAGATCTTCAATTTTAACTCTTTCTTCTTTTTTTCAATGTAAGCATTGAGGGATATAAATTTCCCTCTTAGTACTTCAGCACTGCCTTTGTGGTGTCCCATAGTTTTTTTTTCTGCCAGGTCCCAGCCATGACTCATCTTCCCTTTTTGCTATAATAACCTGCTTCAACTCCCCCCTCAGAGAGTTTACACCCTTAGTCTTAAGGAAGAGCTGAAGGATGATGGTCATTCTTCTGTGGCTGCTTCCCGCTGGTTAGGGGGAGTAGGCCTTACCTGACAGTGTAAAACCCTCTGGCTATTCTATTGACATTGAGGGAAGATGGGTCTGGCACTCTGGTTGGAACTGAATGAAATCCCTGTATGACTAATACCTTGTTCTGGAAGGTGTTAATTCTGGAAGAAACAAACTTAGTTTGAAATTTGAAGACACATGGTCCCACTGAAAGGATAAAGAAGATGGTGGTAAGCAGGCCCCAAAAGGAGGGCCAGCCAAGACATATTAGGCCACAAGAGTGAGAAAGGCCAGGTGCCTTCAGAGGTTGCATCTTCCCAAAATTGATTGGAAAAAGTATTCTTTCTTGAGTCCTTTTATGCTGTTGGTTAACTCTAGGGAGAGATTGTGGTAGACCTGCTGGGTTTGGTATAAACTGCCAACCCCAGTACCCATGGTGGTGGTTATGCCTAGGACAGCTGGGAGAGCTATGAATAGAGGCATTGCCCTAGATATGAAATCACAAAGACAGTATAGGTAACAAAAAGACAAGCATATGGCAAGCAAAATAAAGACAGTACTTAAGAGAAACATTCCTTTATCTTATAGGCCATGTTCACTAACTACTTAGAAAATGAATTAAGATTCCCAGGACTTTTAACATGTTCAATATCCTTCTGCATATGATCTAGAATAGAAGAGATATTACTATATGCATCAGGTATATAGGTATAGCACTTAATACTAATCAATGCACAAGTTCCTCTTTGAGTTGCAGTTAATAGATTTAAGCTCCAAGTATGCAATACCGTACATGTTATCTCTCCATAGGAACAGGCCATAATGCCAATTGTGCTTGTTTAAGTTCTATGCACATTACTCTGGTAATTGTTGCTTCACATGGTATGTCTTTCACACAGCCAGCATGCTGCAGCACCATTGATTCTAGAGAGAAGCTAGGAAGGTAGGCACCAGTGTTTCACCAGCCTGGTGCATAGCACCCTTCAGCTCTATGAAACAGAGCCAGTTTTGGAAGCAATGTCCATTGTAAATATGGCCATATCAAGCCATCACCAGCTGCCACAGGAGTCTGAAAGAGCAATGTACTCTCCATCCACTTTCAGGAGCATGTCCAGATGTGGTAGATACTTTTATTGTTTTAGGGGTCATAGAAACTGATTTAGCCAATGACTCAGATGGAGAGGCACCATGCAGGGCATTTGGGCCTGGTTTGAATGTACAAGAGAGTCTGACAATACTGAAGTCTATCTCTTTTAATTTTCATACAGTTTCTAAACACTTCCAGTGCAACGTATAACATATCAAATGAACTTAACTATTTTTAGTACTTTACTTTTTACTTCTACACGTTTACCATGATTACATTAATTAACAGTTATTTTACTTTAGCAGTATAGGATACTTTCTCCATTATTTAATGAAAACCAAAGATTCCCAATGGAATCAATATTAACTTCTGTTACCACCACCTTAACATGCAGAATGAGGTGGCCTCTGACAGGTTTCTCTGTTATGAAGCTACTTTTTGTTATCAATATCACTTTAGGTTTTATTTAATAAGGCTTCCTGGAATTAGCCATTTAAATACTTCAGTTTAGGAGATGCTTTTACAAGCTTCTTATAGTTAACCATAGCCACATAGACTATTTTTACCTTTAAATAAGCTTATTAAATTACAGCAACCAATGAAATTCACCTTTATCCATTTACAAGTCTTGTCTTACATTCCTCATTCTGTTCTTGAAAACTAATCATTTCACTTTAGGACAGATCTATATTTTATAAAACATGAACTTACAATTTTTCATCATATTAAGGATTTAATACACATAAAGCTAATTTATTTGATTGGTATTCTATAAACCTAGGGCGATAACTCCCAAGCTAAATAAAATTGAAACCATTATAGTTGATGCAAGAAATGTTCTATTTTTTTCTCTTCCTTCACAGGAGACTAAAACCTTTTTTTCCTTTAATAAAATTCTAAAACTGTGACTAATCTTAAAAGCATACTGACTTCCAGGTTCTGGAATAATTGTAATTGTTTAATTTGCTTTAATCATAATTTAGAAAAGATCTTTCCATAGCTTTCAAGGACTTTTCCTTTAATAATAATAATATTAATAATAATATTAATTCTATTTAATAATAGAATTATTAACCACCCTCATTTTAAGCCTGTTAAAAGGTTTAAATTGGGGAATTACAGGACAAGCTATGATTCTTAATTCCCTGGCCTAGTGAGCACTTGTTTAATTTTTTAATAATTTGAATAGAGCTCTTTTAAGAATTTTCACTTGTTAATTTGGTATTACCATCCTGATGTATGAAAATATATGCTGAACAAACAGGCAGACACAAATAGAGAGTTAGACACTGAAATGGAACACTTCATTCAGAGAGAAACGTAGCACCCAGACAATGTAATTTGGATAGGAACCTTTATTTCCGGCCAGCCAGGGCCCCCTCCAGCAGTATGGAGAGAAGCGACCCCGACTTCCCGCGGTGGGTTTTTATAGGGAATTTTAGCAGGGTCAGCATGATTAAGCAACTTTTCTCGTGCTCAGATACCAGATTAGTTAAAACAAAGCATCAATTTTCTTGGGCCAGAAAGGGTAATGGGCAGCTTCAATTGTACACTTCAAACGCATATCTGGGGGAAGCGGGTGTGGCTCAGTGGATAGAGCCCCCGTTTACCATATGGGAGGCCCGGGTTCGCGTCCCGAGGCCTCCTTGTGAGGGCACGCCGGCCTGAGCGGTGAGGTGGGCTGATGCAGCAACCTCACGGCAGGAAGCGGGTGTGGCGCAATGGATAGAGTACCCGTTTACCATATGAGAGGCCCCGGGTTGGCTTCCTGGAGCCTCCTTGTGAGGGCAGGCCGGCTCGTGCAGTGCCGTGGGCTGATGCGGCAAGACCTCACAGCAAGGGGGAGATAAGCAGACACAGAGAAGACACGCAGCGAATGGACACAGCAGCACAAGCAGCAAGGGGGGGATAAATAAAATAAAGAAATCTTTAAAAAAAACAAAAAAAAAACACACAAAAAAAACACGCATATCTGTTTTATCCATATCCAGCAGAGCAAGCAAGCAAGCAAACAAGCAATCTTACAGAAGCTAATGTTCGCAGATAGCTTCAGCGTTAAGGGGGTTTGGGTTAATATTTACTAGGGGTGGCTTTTGATCATTCTATGGTGGCATGATTGGTCAGGCCCAGACGCATATCCGGGGTATTGTCTAAGCAAGTTTTATGGGCCTTAGGAATTTCCATCAGTGTTACCTTGTTTAAAAATCTCCATTACAGACTTCCCAGGATGGGAATTCAATATTCTTTCAGTTATTATGTGGGTCTCCACCAACTGAGACAATGCCCCATTACCACTTGAACATATTCAAATGCCACAGAGATATGCCCCAGGTGCACCCCTCCCCACACATTCCCCCATCACCAACACCCCGCACCAGTGATTCTTCCCTACCACAGTTTTGACCCTTCTGTGATCCACAACCTCCCCAAAAACAAAGCCAAAAAAATAGTGACTTTCTCTCTGTTAAGGTAACACAGTTTTCTTAAACTGTTAATCTGTTTTAAGAGAAAAAATATAAAAGTCCTTTTAAAATGAGCAATATATAAAGAAAAAAGTCTGTGTCTTATCAAAGTGGTTTCATGTACTCCATGTCCTTACCATATCCTTGATTTTTATTTATTTTTTAAAATTCAGAGCCACTGCTATTTTAGAAGTTGTCTTTTCTAACTATTTTACAAACTTTTTTGTCAGTCTAAATATAATGTTCAGACCTGACCATTTTTTTATCTTTTTTTTTTTATTCTTCTTATCTGATCACTTTTAATATTCTAATAAAACCCTTAAGGATATCTTTAATTTCAAATTGTTACAAAAGAATTTGTTCTTTCACTTGTAAAAAGTGAGGTGCTAAAATATATACTTATAAAAAATTAACTTTTTCAAAATATTTGTATTTTAATTCACAATGGAAAAATATATTCCAAACCTGGAAAGTCATAATACTTGTGTAAATAGAAAATTTGCTGTTTTGTTTCCATTCGTTGGGCAATTCTGTGTCTGTTTCCTGCCGTCTGTCTCCTCTCATCCTTCTAGTCCTGTCTTCACCAGGATTTGATCCTGGGAACCTCCAATGTGGGAGAGGGGCATTCTGCCACGTGTGTCACCTCAGTTCCTGGTTTTTCGGTGCATCTCATCTTGGCACTCCCCTGTGTCTCTCTCCTGTTATGTCATCATCTTGCTGCGTGGTTTGGGGGCCTGGGGTCTCACCCATTTCCGCGGGGCCTGGCGGCAGGCCCACACACACTCTATATTTTTCTTTATTTTACCAGGAAGTCCCAGGGATTGAACCCAGTTCGCTCCATATCGGAAACGGACACCCAACCATTTGAGCCACATCCGCCCCCACTTAATTTCTTTATGAGTATTTTAAATAAAGCTCTTTCTAGAGATCATTAACTACAGAACATAGTAGTTTATTTCATTTTAGACTCTTGCCTTTTCCTTTAAAATCCCTTTTTGTTGAAGATGGGATGAATGCATGCTCTTTTAGCGAAGCATGAGAGCAAAACAGTGTAACCAATGAGATTTTGATTGTTTTCATAACATCACATTTTTCTAAGAATAACTAAAACTATAACCAACAATATCATCATGCAGATCCGTATTAGGACTGACCTCTACTCTGTACTTTCCTACTCCAGAACCTTGCGCTCTGACAATGATCATAACTTTGTAACTCACCCTGGTTTGGTACCCACCACATCATGTTCAACCCCTTAGTGTTTATTAATGAAGGAACCTGTGTCCAGCCCCACCACAACTATTCCTGAGCACCCTGATGGTATAAAGTACTAGAATTTCTGCAGACGGGGAGGACTGCTTTGAGACTGCATATCTCTGGTCTCCAATGGCAAATACACCTTCTTTTCCTTCCTAACCTACTTTGGTGTGTCTGTCTTTCCGCTGTGCGAAGCCTTTCCGAGGCCAACTCCAACCCCTTTTCAATACCAGAAGCATCCCAGGGTTACACCACGCAGCGCACCAGCTTTGAAACGCCTCCCAGCTCAGCAGGGCCTAAAAAAGTGGGCTGCAACCTTGGCTGAACATCAGATTCTCCAGAGAGGATTGTAAAAACACTTACAGGAGCCATCCCAAACCCTCCGAACTATAACCAGGATGCGCCACTCCCCCAAACCCCGCCTCCAGCCTGACTGCTCCGGTGTGTGATTTGGCTGAATAACCCGGAAGCCGCCCCACACGCCCTAGGTTTAACATCTACAGTCCGGTACAGTCCTCCAAGCTCCCCGCGCAGCAACACGCGTCCCGACTCCCCCAAGCAAGTCGGAAAAAAAGTTTCCCGCGCCCGCGAAACTGTTCTCCCGCGAGATCGCCCGCCTCCGGCTCCGCCCCCGCCTCCAGCTCCGCCCCCTCTACTCTGCTCCCGATTGGCTGGAAAAGGGCCGGCACCTGGCGTCTACTCGCACGCCCTAACTCGTGGGCTGTTCCGCCCCATACAAAGGCGCGGTCTGGAACGACCCTTTCCGCCAGCCAATCATTCCCATCAGCCAATCGTCACCGATTTCCTTCACTTTCCCTTTACCCTCTTCCGCCAGCAACAACACAGCCCCTTACCTGCCCCTACTTCGCTAGTGAAGGGACCTAAGTCCCTCCTAACCCGGCAGGCGCAGCCACGCTCAGCGGGGCGCAGGCGCAGTAGTGTGGCCTCCCCGGCAGACGCCAAGCACGTGCTGTCCCGCGCGGTCATAGAGGGATTGGAGCTTCGATTTTGTTCGTGTCCAGCGTGGGCAGCGAATTAATAAAGGCCATGGCGCCGGCGGGAATCCTGAACGGGAAGGTGGCCTCCGCGTAAGCACTTACTATTGTAGGGTGTGTTGGGCTGCAGCCAAAGTTCTTGACTGGACGTGCGGATCCCCATAGACCCCCCCCCCTTTTTTTTCATTTTCTTTGTTTCTGCAGTGGGGGAAGGGGACCCTTGGGGAAGAGCCACACCGGCTGAGCCGAGAGGGAGAACACCTAAACACTGGGCCCCCTCACACCTAAACACTGGCCCTTGTAGCCCCGGGCACAACCTGCGTCTTCTGGTGGGCTTCCTGGTGGTTGTGCCCGTGTTTCTGGGCAAGAAGCGCCCTCACCTCACCTATGCTCCCGAAAGTGCGGCTGCTGGCTACTTTATGCTACGCGAGAGAGCAGTGTGGGCTGCCTGGAGCGCCACAGTCTGAACTCAGAAATCCACTTCACCTTCCTCTACAGCTTGGAGATGAGACAGATTGTGAGGTGATAAGACTTGGCAAGCTTGCAGGGCTGACTAGTGATAGATGGTCAAGGAGAACCAAGGCCTTCCAACCCATAACTTTTCCCTCTACATCGGAGTTTTATTGTTTGCTAAGTGGAACTCCATAAACTTTCTCTTCTATCCCATGCTGTCCTCTGCCTCTCCTGGTCCTAAAATCACTTTGTAGTTGGTTTCTGAGTCCTGACAAAACTCAACATTCCAATGAAAAGAGTATATATTCTGTGTGACCTACTTGGAAATTGCCCTTGGGACCCGTGAATGCACCAGTTACTTAGTAACTGCTGTTGCTGGCAACAGTAATTGTTGGATGATCTCCTAACTTTGTGAGTAGAAGTTTTTAAATGAGTTTAAGGGTCATTGGTGGTGAAACGCACCCTGGGCAGATTTTTGGACCATTCAGCACGTGGCCTGCTAAACTGCATAGTTTCTGTTTGAGCTTTCTTTTTTGTTTGCTTATATTCAAACTTACTCTCTTTACCTGTGGCTTTTTTCCTTCGTAAAGTCGTCCTTTTAGAAAAACTGGTTGTGAAGGAAAAGTTAAGGTTAGGCAGGCTACTGAGAGTAGGTGCTCACTGGGTATGTTTTGGGTTGTCTATAGAGCAAGTTATTTAAATATGTTGTTAGGCTCCATAAGGACAAAGATGTGGATTGTCTTGTTTATGTTTGTCTCCCAAACATCTAGGAACCTTCTTCACTCTTTACTAGTCGTGTGGCTTTAAGCTAGTTAACTCCTGTCTGCCAAAATTTCCTCAGATGTCAAAGATAATACCTAGGTCATTGGGTTTTAGAATTAAATGAGTTTTTGACTGGAAAGCATTTGGAACTGTGCCTGGCACATAAGTGTTCAATAAACATTAGTTATATAAATGATCAGTAATTAGTTGATGAATACATTAATGATTTATTTATCTTTTTGTCAGTGGTAGCTGCCTTGAGCTATAGTGCAGTGGTTCTCAACATCAGCTGCACATTCAAATCACTTAGGGAAATCTTTGTTTTTGTTATTTCTCTTTATTTAAATATTAATACATATAGAATATTGCACCTATCCTACTTATATAGGTCCATAAATTTTTCACAGTTCAACACACCTGTGTAACCAGCACTTAGATCAAGAAATGGCATTATTGGCACCCCAGAAACCTCCATGTTATCCCCATCCAGTCACCATCCCCCACAAAGGTAGCCTCCATCCTGACTTCTAACACTGTAGGTTAATTTTATCTGTTTTTGAACTTATATGGAATCATGCAGTATAAAGTTTTCTGTGTCTGTCTTCTTTTAATCAACACTGTTTCTAAGATTATTCCTTATTGCATGTAGTTGTAATTTATTTACTCTCATTGCTGTATAGTATTCTACTCTATGAATTTGCCACTGTTCACTTATCCTTGACATTTGGATTCCCAGTTTTGGGTAATTATGAATAGTGCTGCCATCAGCATCTTGAACATCTTGAGCATAAAATATATACATTTCTATTAGATATATATCTAAGGGTAGAGTTATGGGTAATAGGCCGTGTGTATGATCAATTTTAGTACATATTGCCTATCTTTTCCAAGGTAGTTTTACCACTTTGCAGTCATAGGGAGCTTTTGAAAAATATCAACATTTTGTCCCCACAGCAGACTGATTTAATTGGAGGGCAATAATCCCAGTAATCTTTTTTTTTTTTCTTTTAAAGCTCATTTGGTGATTCTGATTGATCTTGAAGGTTGAGAACCACTTATCTAAAGCCTTAAATCTAAATCTGATTCTCACCATTGAAGGATAGTGTAGCAGTGATTTGGCCACAGGTATAGAAAGCATTTTCTAGAAAAGACTGTTTCAGGTATTTGAAGGGTCTCCTCTGCCTATTCAGAGATAACATAGCTCCCTTTTATATTGCTCTGTGGTTGAAAGACCAGTTCCTACTCACCAAATTCATTAAGGGGCACTAAGATGAAGGCCCCTTTATGCTTACAGAAGTTTTTCTTTAATGTGCTCCGTAAGGTGGTTCTTTCAGAGACTGCCACACCTTGGCACCTTGACCTTCATAGAGTGTGTCTTAGTTTCCTAGGGCTGCCACAAATTGCATGGCTGAATACAACAGAAATGTATTGTCTCACAGTTCTGGAGGCTAGAAGTTGGAAATCTGTCGGGGAGAATCCTCTTTGCCTCTTCCTAGCTTCTTGGTGGGTTACCAGCAATCTCTGAGCCTCAGTTGCTCTACCATAGTTATCACATAGCATTCTCCCCTCTGTCCACTTGTCCTATAAAGACACCAGTCATACTGGGTTTGGGGCCCACTCTAATCCAATGTGACCTCATTTTAAGTGATAACATCTTTAAGACCTTATTTCCAATAAGGTCACATGCACAGGACTGGGGGCTGGGACTTGAAGATGTCTGGTTTTTGGGGGTGGAGTGGACTGGGGGAAGGCGGACACAATTCAACCCCTAAGAGAGAGCCTAACTACAAGAGCTGATACACAGTGTTCAGAGTTCCTCAGAGAGGAAGAGCCCTGGATGGAGGACAGCCTGCCTGGCTTGTGGGGTAGCACATTCCTCCCAGCTTCTGTGTACTGAGGCTGCAACAAGTAGCTAGCCCTGGGGGACTCCTGAATAACAAGGTGGTTCTTAAAGCTTAAGCAGGTTGGGCTGCAGGTGGGGACTCAGGCAGGTGTTCCCACCTTTCCTCCTTTGCTTTCTCTTGGGAGGAAAGGTCAGTGACACTTGGCAGCCAGAGCTCTTAGAGTATGGGAAAGGGTCCCTCAAACACCCAAGTTTGCCGGTCAGCTTTCTTGCCTGCCACTATCTGTTGGGCCTCTCGGGAGACAAATTTCCTAGTCTTCAAGTGCAATGGGCAGTGTCTTTCCCCAGATTAGTCATGTTACCAAAATGTAGTGCTTTCATTGTAAAATTTCTTCCTTAGAGGGAGGAAAGGTAGGTCAGATTGTGAGTTCCACAGTCAGAATTTCTCCAGAATCCAGTCCACTCCCACAGCCCATTCTGCACATGAGAAAACAGTTTAGGCCAGAAAAGTGATGTGATTTGCCAAGGGTCACTAGGCTGCTTAGTGGCCGAGGCTCAGCTAGAACTAAGGTCTACACCCAGTACATGGCTTTTTTTTTCACTCTTTCAGGGACTTACTATTTGCTAAAAGGAATTTCATAAACTTATCTTTTCCTTTACAGCAGGCTTTTCTCTCTGCCACTCTTCCCACTCTGCTGAGGATATTGTCCCTGATGGTTGTCTTCTTTTATTAGTATTCTGCCTTTCATACCTTCCATGAGGCCAGGACATTGACAAAGTTCAGCATTCCAGGTTCCTTCTCTGCCTTCTCCACCCTGTGGGAAATATGGATCCTTAACTGATGGATCTAATTGCCAAATTATCTCCCTTGGGAAGTAACACCTTCATTTCTCCCTTGCAGGGAATTCTGAGGTTACAGTCTGGATTTGATAAGTTGGCGAGGTCTGAGGGGTAGAGACAAGTGTGTGTCCTTTTTTGGATATTTATTCACTTATTCAGCAAGTGAATAAATACATTCATGCCTCCTATAGGCCAGACACTCTTCAAAGCCCTTGGGATATAACAATGAACAAAGCCCACATCCCTGTGCTTATGGAGTTTCATATTGATGGGTGGAGATTTAGGTTGTAATTTTAATAGGGGGGGTAAAGTAGTACTCATTGTAAAAGTGACTTATTGGCAAAGGCTTGAAGGGGGTGGGGCTGTGAGTCTGCCAGTATCATACCAGGAGGACAAGAGCTCGTACTTCAGGCACAGCTTGTACCATGGACCTTTAACCTCATCATTTATAATAGTGACTGATTTGGGTTTAACAGGGTGACCCCACGAGAAGCTGACTGAGTAGAGGAGCTTGAGTGCCTTAAACTGACCATTGGTTGTGAAACACCACCCTGGCCATGACAGTAGTGTCCTTGAAGAGATTATGCAAAGGGTGTACATTAGACAGGGTTAGAAGAACCACCGTGATTTGGCAGAATCTTATGTATTTAGATTAGAAACTACAGTACTCACGTACATGAGCTCTTTCAAAGCGAGACCTACTAAATTTTGTGCAATTTTTGTTTGACCTCGTTGTTTCATTTACTATCATCAAGCCTGCTCTTTTCATTGTTGGCATTTTTCTTAATTAAATTTTCTTTCTAGAAGGACTGGTTGTGAAGAGACAGGGTTTGCCACCTGGCAGGCCACCAAGAGCAAATGCTCTGGCTTTTTGTTGGTTGAGTGCAAAGCCATTTGAATATATTTGTAAGCTCCACATGGGTGGTACCTCCAGAGCCTGGAAACAGTGCTGGCTTCTTCTCCTTGGATCATTGAGAATTTACCTCTTTGAGCCTTAGTTTTCCCATCTTTTTATTGGAGTAATAATAGCACCTAACTCATAAGGTTGTCAGTTAAATCAGATATTACTTATAAAGCATTTAGAACCATCCCTGGACATAAGTCTTAGAAAGTACTTACTGAATAAACAAGTGATGCTTGTGGTTATTCAGGCTGCATCTTTAGGAGCTTACTGATAACGTTGAGCCTTAAAATTTGCATTTATCCCAGTGATCAAAGATAAACATAGAACAAAGCTATACATTTAATTACAGGACCAGAAGACCAGTTTCTGAAGAAAGAATTTGCTAACCACACTGAAGGGCAGGTCTTGAAGGACAAATAGATGAAAAAACCTGTTGGCCCTTTTGGCTTTAAAAGATGTGCTTGTGCAGGAGGGCCTGGAGGGAGTTCCTGAGAGGTGGGACCTTCCGCCAGGCCTTAAATAGGCCACCCAGCCAGGCTGTTGGGTGTTACAGTTGGAGTGTGGCAACGTCCAGAGTAGGCAGCCAACTACCACTGTCATGACACTAGCTAAAGTCTTGACTGGGGACGAGCGATGCGAGTAAGTGTCTGTTCTCAAGGACAGATGGGTTGGGACCTCGGAGAAGGGGTGTGTGGTCGGCTGCTTGTGTCTCCCCTTGCATGAAGGATCCTTTGGAAGAAGGAGCTGGCTGAAGAGGGTCCCCGAAGCCAAAAGGAAGGGCTCCGCTCTCCTCAGAGGTAGAGGTTAGGGAGCACAGAGTGCTTGTGTGGCCTCAGGGGGGCTCATCAGCCTCACTTTACTCTTCTGTACCATGGGGATGACAAAAGACATCTGCCAGAAGAGAAGGTGTGTGAGGCTCTTCAAACACTAGGACCGTGTCCTCTGACATCCCACCCACATGCCTTTGCTGGGCTGTGCTGGGAAGTTTGCACCCCTTGATGGTTGAAGAGTGGCTGGCTCAGGGTGCCGCAGTCAGGATTCCTCCGCCACCCTGCAGCCTCCCCCCCCCCACCTCCATATTGCAGTTTCTTGAACTTTAGCCAGAAGTGAAGTTACCTGCTCGAGAGTTAGAGGCAGAATCTCAACTGCATTTTCCTTCCTTTCCAGGGGCTTGGCACTTAGTGGATTGTTCAAAGGAATTGCAGACTTTTATCTCACCAAGGGAGAGGCCTTTCCACAGTAAGGAGATGAATCCGATTCTCCTCAGGAAGTCGTTTTCAAGGTTGTAGTTTGATTTCTATTAGTTGGAGAGAAGTCAAAGATTGCTTTGTTGCTGAAGATTTTTGGTTTTTGTTTTTTTGTGGGTCTTTTTGGGCCATTTATAAAAAAATTCTTCCCCTAAAGCCTGGACAGGAGAGGTACAGCTTTGGTGTTGGTGCTTGAAGAGTGTCAGGGAGATAAGGAAATATTTTCTTTAAAAGATTTTGCCAG
>JAQZBX010080522.1:0-13810 GCA_029593785.1 Cabassous unicinctus | reverse complement strand
CCATATTATTTCCAGTTATATTTCTATTGGGAAGCTCTGCTCAGGACTTCTAAAAAGTTTGATACAGGTGTAGATTCTTCTTGACCCTCTTCTCCCTTACTTCTCTCCTTCCAGGGGAGTTAAGGTATTACCTAATTTTTGTAGCCTGAGCAGTCTTTGTTGAACAACCTAAGCTCTGCTCCCCCTCTGCTCCCCCCTCCCCCGGTTTTGTTAGATGCCCTGTACCAAACTCACGGCCACACTAACCCTTGTTCTAGTTGAGGGTCCTTCTCTTTCCAGGTCAGGATACTCCTGCTTTGGATCTTAGGGTATAGAGCATGGACTCTTAATTAAACATGACTTAGTTTGGAGTTTTTCATGCCTCTAGTGAGCTGCTGATGGTAGTAGATAGGGGCTTCTACTCTTGAGAAGTTTTCCTCTGACTTCACCAAAATTGCTTATTCATCCTTTTAGTATACATTGCTTTACCCAAGGGGCATGTAAGGGAGAAGTCTCTGGATCAGGGGTTCTTAACTTTTTTGTTCCACGGACCCCTTTGCCAGTCAGGTGAAAACCACAGACCCTTTATTAAGCCCACACTATACTGTGTATTATTTAGTAAATATATCACACCCACACCAATACGTCCCCACAAGAATAATGCTTTTTTTGAATTTCAATTCAAGCTCATATACCCCTTGTTAAGAATCCCTGCTCTAGATTTTCTTGTCTCACCATCTTTCCCTTATACTTATTTTTGTTTGTTTGTTTTTGTTTTTGTTTTCGTTTTTGTTTTAAGGACAGAGGTGAGATTGGGAAACTATATCAGAATATTCTGTACTTTTCCGAAGTTTATGTCATAGAAGTTTATCAATTTCCTTTGCACCATTTTTTTTTTTTGGCTCAGATTTTCTCCTTTTGTTTGTGGGGTGGGGGTGGGGGGGACTCATTAGTGTTCTAGTTTTATTCTGTCTCTTTACTCAGGAGCCTGAGCATGAGATAAAGGTTTTGGCTAAAACATGACCTATACATTTTCTGGATAAGTCCACATTCCACAAAATCATACTAAACATAGGGCTCCTGGAAGAAAGTGTTATGTACAGAGCACTTAAAACCTATGCAACTTTGTGATCAGAGCACTGACAAAGACAGTACCAATCTAATGAAAAATACCAGCACGGTTAAAATGTTGAATTCTAAAAAAATGAAATAAAAAACTTAAGGTTAATGTAGCATGATGGAAGGAGGAAGAAAAGCTCAGCCTGCTGAGGTAGGGAGGCCAGGACAAAACACCCACAAGTGGGAAGCACTGTGTTAAGACAGAGCGTGTGACCAAACTCTGCTATGGGTGGGGGGCTGTGGGGGGCAAGGGCTGCCCATATGGCACTGAACTCCTCTGCAGCTTGTGTTCAGCAGTGTTCACGCACTTGTTGTTTAAGTGCTGTTACTTAATTGTGTTTGGAAACATTGCATATGAAGTAATACACCTTCCTCAGTCAATAGACACCATGCTCCTATTCACCAGGCAGAACGAGCTAGCTTGGATCCTGGAAGACTCATTAGAGCAAAACAGGCCCCTCGATTCAAAGGTGATGTCTCCTGAGAAGATAATTTCATCAGAGTCCTTATCTGTATGCTAACTCAGAAAAACGGTGCTATGCCACATAGAAGATTTGCTCTTTTTCCAGTGAAGAACAGGAAAATAATGAATATAATACTTAATGGATTGTTTATATATTCAATTATTAAATGTACAAAATAAAGTTAAAAAAATTAATGGACATGCTTAAATTATCACTAAATATTTAAAGATTGGAAGTAATCTAGGCATCTAACGGAAAATTTTGATAAATTATGGTGCATCAATTTGCTGGAATATAATGTGGACATTAACAAAAATTTAGAAATACATGTATATTTCACAGAAAGATATATAAGTAATATTAGGTAAAAAAATATACATAATCTACAGAACTCTGTGTGGGCAGATGTACACCAAAATATTAGCTATGGTAATCTCAATGTGGTAGGATTATAGGTGATTTTTATTTTGCTTTTTCCCCCTTATCTGTATTTTCTTTCTTTTTTTTTTTCTATAATAAACTTATGTTATTCTTGAAATAAGAAGAGGGGAAGTTAGTATTAAAACTCACACCTGAAAATATTTTAGCTCTCACAGTATTTTATGTCAGGGAACAGCAAGAAATGTAATTTCAAAACCATAGGGAGCTGTTTTTCTTCCGCTTGGACCTACGAGCCTGAAGTGCAGTGCTAGGGTCCGCAGAGGTTACAGCAACACTGACTTAACGGTCTGCTGGGTTTGGTCTGTGGCAACATCCCATGCTCATCAACAAAATTCATTTTCAGAGCCCATCCATGTCTTTCCCTGGAGGCACATGGAGATGCAACGCAATCCAGGAATCTTTACTGGAGGAAGGAAAGAGTGACTATAACAACAGGAAAGCAGGTTAACACTACATCGTGAATCAAGCCACAAAAAAGTGTTTTCAAGCACTTGCAAATGTGGCCACATCATGGTTTGGGCCATCCAAGCTACAGGGCAGATTCTCTTGGCTCTGCCTGGTTTCCAGGACCTGGAAAACGAGGCTGAGCCCTGATGGCTGCTACACGGTTACAGTTCGCCCTGTCAGTGACATCAGCGTAACCCCCAGCCAATGCCGAAATTCCTCTGAGCCTCAGCTTTCCCAGTTGCAAATGGTTACATGATGTCGGAGGTTCTCTTCTGACTCTGAAATTCTGTGATGTTGTAATTTAAGGACATTCACCAAATCTTAACTGAACACCTACTATGTGCCAGGCATTGTGCTAGCTACTGCAGAGGGTACAAAGTTGAGTAATATGTGGTCCCTGCCTCAGGAAACTTACAGTGGAATAGGAGATGCAGCTATGCAGGTGCACAAACGATTAAGGAAAAATGAAAAGGCCTCTAGAGCACAGTATATGTAACACTCTGAAAGCTCAAACACAGAGCACAGCCTCCTCAAGAAGTCTAAAACTGCTCTGCTAGGCTCTCTTCTTTAGCCATGTTCAATTATTTGTCTGTCTCTCTCTCTCTAATACATGAAAGGATTCCTTTAAAAACCTCAAATTGAAACTGTAAAAAACCAATACAAATAGCAATGTGTTCAGTTGGAAACACTAATGAAATTTACTCCAATGAAATAGAATAAAACCTCAATAATTCAGACCAAGGAAGATAAGAATTGAGAATTAATGCAAAATCAGTTATAGGATACGGACATTATGTGATTTTAATGTACCGTAGTTTTTCTTTCAAGTATATTCAGAGACATTGCCTGGAAGTCTTTGCAAGATATACTTTTATAGAATATAAAATTTGAAAGGTCTGTATATGTCTATTCCAGCCTTTTCAGTATACAGATGGGAAAGTACATATAAACTGGTTTTTTGAGGGTCTAAAGAGAGAAATAATATTAAATAACACAGCCGATGTTTATAAATTTTTTTAAATAAATAACATCACATTTAATGTCATCGCTTTCCTCTACCATCCAGTCTATGTTTACAGTCAAAATTGTTGTCATTATTTTGCCTGAACAGGCTTATTCTCAAATAAATCATGAATAAAATATCAAGTCTCATTTTCATGGGGTGAGCCTTACCAAATTGTAACTCAGATTTTTTTTGTAAATGTATTTGATGAGCTTGAAATTTTTAGAAAATAGCTTGTTCTCCAATGTGCTCCCTGTTTGCTACAATCTTGTACAGCCTATTAATTTGAACTTTAGTTATACCAGAGAAGTTTCATAGTGAAAGTAAGATTTCACCCATTCATGGCCCTTGTCATTCATACTGACTTCAACCAGGTAATTCTTGCCTTTCTTGTTAAGGTGGGGTACATTAAAGGAGGAAGAAAAGTCAACAAATATTGACCATTTGTGTAAGCATGTTTCCAGAGTGGGGACTGACTCTCTGCATTAGATTAGATAACTGTCCCTCTGACATTATTTGAGAAGTGCCAACAAGGCATTCTACCTCTTAACTGTCTCCCCTGCTGGACTGATAAGGCTAAATTACATCATTATGAATTCATTCTTTAGGGATATAATTCTTTGTCACCAGATGTCATGTGTTAACAATTATGCATTTAGACTTTATCTATGAGGTCAAACCATGTGAAATTGCTACTTTTGTAGGCAAAAACATTTAAATATTGACTATTTCATATGGTTAAACCTACACTTGGCAGGATTAACTTATTGGATATTAACCATCATCTTAGAGGGCAAATAACAGGACTCTAAGGAAAGAGATGCCAAAAAGTTACATATTGACAGAAAGAGGAGTTAGGAATAATGGCATAGGGCAAGGGATGTTGTCAGCAGAGCAAACATGGTTAGAGCATCAAAAAGGGAAAAGGGATGGAAAGTAGATAAATTCGGTCTACTTGACATTTTCACCAAATGCCAGCTATGCTCAGAGACACAGACAAAGGGAGAGACACAATTCCTGATCTAGTTAGGAAGGAAAGAGCTTACGAAGTAGCTAGTAAGCCGTACAAGCCTATATAAAAATCAAGGGAGCGGATGTGGCTCAAATGGTGAGTGTCTGTCTCCCATATGGAGGGACCTGGGTTCAATCCCTGGGACCTCCTGGTAAAATAAAAAAAATAAAAATAAATTTAAAAAATCAAGAGGCTGGATTGTTTTCAGATGACACTGTTAATGAATTTTATTAAAAGAGAAAGATAATGAGTGGTCAAGCAAGAGTCTGGAGAGCTAATATTTTCAAGTAAACTTTGAAGGATCTGGATAAATAGGAGGGAGTGTTGTATTCTCAGGGCAGAGTTTGTCCAAAAAACAAGTTGGAACCTTCCAAAACAGATATAAAAAGGAGCCCTGTCCTCAAAGCTCCTCTATTCTTCCCTCCCCTTGCCCCTTGCTTGGTAGAACCTAAAATGCCATCATTCGTGATTAAATCACATGTGAATTAACTCATTAAATGTTCACCTTTGGAACAATGATACACAAGAACAACGGGATGGCTAGAGAGAAAAAAAACTCTCCATAATGCAATGTCTCAAGTCCCTTTCATGGAGCAAGAAAACTCATGGGAATAAGAGAGTGGCAGAAAGTCCTGTCTCTTAGGCTTGTGAATTCAATGTCAGTTTGAACTGATTGCTAGAAAATAAATAAATAGAACGAAGGAGGGATCAAGTCCTCAGCATCAGCATTGTTGATGTCAGATGTGCAAATATTTTTAAACATAAAAGGAATATCCAAATAGCTCATTGAGAGAAGAAAAATCAAGGTAAAAATTCAGGATGCATTTGACTTCAGTGCAAGCTGTGTAACAGGGCACTCAGAAGAAGGCAGAGAAATTTTGAGCAGAGTGCCCAATGCTTCTACTAAAGAATCACTCTATTCATATTTCTGAAAATATAACAGATAACTTATTTAGAGGAAGTGTTTTTTAAAGCTAATTGCCCCCATTTTGAGCATTTGCTGGATCATTATATTTGCTTTTGTGTTGTTGTTATTTTTTTTAATAATAAACTTTAATTTTAGAGGAGTTTTAGATTTATAGCAAAATTACACTAAAAGTATAGGGATTTCCCATATACCCCCCCCCACACACATACACACCTATAGTTTCCCCTATTATTAATATCTTACATTAGCATGCTATATTTGTTCAATTGATGAACCAATATAGAAGCATTGTTACTAACCAGGGTCTATAGTTCACATTAAGGTTTACACTTTGTGCTGTACAGTTTTATAGGCTTTGACAAATGTATAATGTCATGTGTCCATCATTACAGTATCATACATAGCAGTTTCATTGCCCTACATATGCCCTGTGTTCCATCTAGTCATCCATCTCTCCTCCCCCTCTGAACCACCGGCAACCACTATCTTTATCAATTTACAAGTTACTCTGTTAACACAAGACGTTAACTACAGTAACAATAAATCTATTTGGTCCATGGTTATACTCCCCCCTTATGTTTGTTCATCCCTCAATCTTGAAGTAATTGGGGTGATGTATGCTCTGACTGTTTCAGGCTGAGAAGACTTAGATAATGTGGGGAAGATGGAAGGAATTGTTTTGCTTGCAGTTGAAGATATTCCGTGTTTGGGGGCTAAGACTGGTCCATCATCAACATTTTGTTAGTTGTCCAGGGCAAGCCCAAACAACTGAAGAGGAGGAATTGCCCACAATTCCACTGGGTTTCAGGGCTCATCTGGCATATAAACAATATGAAGATTTAAATATGTGAGAGAGATATTTAACAGGTATACAGAAAATTATAGGTTCAGATAAAAGGAGAAGAATCATGAGTAGAGGAATTATAAATGAGTATAACTATGTTATATTCAGGTAGTAGATTTTCATATATTCCCAAATAGGACCTGCTGAGGGGTGTTGATTCATGAGGCTGTGTGCCTTGTGTCTGGTGTCTGGATGTCCTTAGAGCCCTTGGGAGCACTCTTGTTTGAGGCTTCATTTACTATGGCAGTTAGTGAAATCTGCCTGAGATCTACATAAGAGTAACCTCTGGAATGACCTCCCAACTCACTTTGAAGTCTCTTAGGCAGAAAAACTCTGTTTTATTTAATATTTCCCCCTTTTGCTCAAGGTCTTTTTCTAAACATATCACTGATTAATGCTTGGTAATAATCCCTTGGTACCAGGAAGGCTTATCCCTGGGAGTCATGCCCACATCAGGGGGAAAGTAGTGAATTTATTTGCAGAGTTTGGCTTATAGAGAAGCCACATTTGAATAGCAAGGAGTTTTTCAGAAGATAACTCTTGCACTAATTACAATAGGCTAAGTCTCATTTTTGCAGGAATAAGGTTCATAAGTACAAGCATTAAGATTGAGGGCTTGGCTAGTGTTCACTGTGGGTCCTGAGGAGAGGGGGAAGGAGGAATAGAAGAGATTGAAAAGGGGGTTTTTGGGGGCAATGGAAGTGTTCTGCATGATCATGCAATGATGGATACAGGCCATGTTAAATTTCATCAAAAATTTATAAAAGTGTATGGTCTATAGGGTAGACAAAGTTTCTGTAGGAAATCACATAAAACTGTCTAGTTTGATATTAACCAGATCTGTTATTTCTTCTTTATAAAAAAAAATGTATATTGAAAACATGTAATGCTTCATTCAATCTATTATCTTTATCAATATGAGAATCAGAAATCCCAGGAATATTATGTATCTTGATGTTACCCAGACAACACTAGAGAAACTCCCCAGCCCATTCCCAGAGAGGTCAACTCAATGATTAAGTTTCTTTGTTTCAAACCTGTATAAAAGATGTAAGAAAACCCATCAACCAGGTGGCCAATTTGAGATTCTTAGATCTCCTGTCCTCCACTGGCCAAAAAAGCCACTTTTCCTTTTTAGTCTTTAAAAAAAAAAGTGTATGGTCTAAAATGTAAACCATAATGTAAACCATTGACCATGATTGGTAGCTGTGTTTCAATATTTATATATCAGTTGTAACAAATGTACCATCCACATGTAAAAAGATTATTAATAGGGAAGAGGGAAAAGGGGGAGAATGTTGGGTATATGGGAGTCCCCTATATTCTGTATGTAACCTTACTGTGACCTAAAACTACTTTGAAGACCATGTATATTTTTTAAAAAGTAAGATACTGGGGAAGAAATGGAAGAAAATGCCACTGTACATACAGGATAGCTGATATTACAGTGATGAAAGGAAAAATGTCAAATAAATTATTTTATTTTTTAATGTTTTTCATTTTTTTAATACCCCAATCTTTTTTACTTTATTTTAGTTTTACTTTCTCTAAATTATTATGTATTTTATTTTTTATGTTTAAACCTATCATTATTATTTCATTTTCCTATTAATCAAATTTTGCAATAATCTTGGCTTCATTTTCAAAGAGGTTTTGGATCACAGAAGGGTTACAACTATGGCAGGGGAGGAACAATGGACTGGGGTGTCAGTGATGGGGGATACATGGGAGGAAGTTCACCGGGGCATACATATAAAGTATATAAATATGCTCAAATGTTCATGGAGCACTGCCACAGTGGGTGGAGAGTCACACAACAACTGAAAGATTATTGAATTCCCATCCTGGGGAGCTCTGCCACATTCTCTAGTGGAACAGCAACAATCCCCTAAGTGCAGGGGTACTAGTGAAGAAGGATGACTCATTGATGGGCCTTTGATGTTGACAATTATGCTTGTGAGGCTTTTGCTCTTGAATTTGCAACTTAGCCTAGTGTTGGAGAGTGCCTAAGAGTTCCTCCTGAGAGCCTCCTTGTTGCTCAAATGTGGCTTCTTTCTAAGCCAAATTCAGGATATAAATGCATTACCTTCCCCCAGCGTGGGACATGACTCCTGGGGATGAGCCTCCCTGGCATCGAGGGATTACTACCAAGCACCAACTAGCAAGGCAACTGGAAAAAGACCTTGAATAAAAGGGGGAAAAGGTAAAGACAAATGAGTGTATATGGCTAAGAGACCTCAAAGTGAGTCGGGAGGTCATCAGAGAGGTAACACTTATGCACGTCTCAGCAGGATCTCAAAGACAGCTAAGGTAGATACTACCCCAAATAGTGGGGATCCTGAGTGCTCTGGAGATACCCAGGACCTACGGTCATGGCAGATAGCTCCAGAGTTTGGTGCCTTGCCAGTGGCCCTACTTTGGAGTTGGTGCTCCCAAGTGTGACAGAGTTGGACTCAGGTGTGACTTCTCTACACATGCCTCTTCTGTCCCTTTTACTTGAATCTATAGTTGGTGCTGGAGTTGGTAGGTGTACGTCCAAGAGACTTTAATCTCTGGGCTGTTCATGTGCCAGCTGGGCCTTGAAATTCAACAGAGTTACAATACCTACCCTCCAGTTCATTGGACTCACCCAGGATAACTAACAAGGAGATAATGATGGACAATGACCATCCCAAGGAACTGAGAGAGCCTACAACTGCAAGCAAGAGAGTCCCATCCATCTGTCCCATGGGATCAAAGCCTCCTCTCAATTAGGGGGGAGTGGGCAATACCATCCCAGAATCCTCAGGATTGAGGAATGAACTATGGACTAAAGTAGACTTACTTGTATTCTACTATAGACTTATTGTGATTCTAACAATGGAAGAAACTATATCATTCATGTGGAGGCAGTGGCCACTAGAGGTTCTGAGGGGAGGGAAAGGAAAATACAGGTGAAATATGGGGGCATTTTGGGAACTTGAGAATTTTCCTGAATGACAGATATGGGCCATTACATATCTTGCCATAACCTACAAAATTGTGCAGGAGAGAGTGTAAACTACTATGTAAACTATAATCCATGCTTAGTGGCAATGTTCTAAAATGTTTTCATCAATTGTCACGAATGTATCACACTAATGAAAGATGTTGCTAATGTGGGAAAATCTGGGAGGTATAGGAAGCATGGCATATGAGAATCCCCTATATTTTTATGTAACATTTACGTAATCTAAATACCTTTTAAAAAAAATAAAACTAAAAAATATATTTAAAAAAAAAAGACTGAGGGATTGGCATATTGACTTGATTTCTTTTCTTTGGCATGGCTTATATATTAAAGATCCTTCTCTCCCTTCCAGCAACCAGAAATCCTTTCCTGGTTCTAGCTCCTTTAGCTTAACCATACCCTTTTGAGGCTCCATTTCAATCACTTCCTTTATTCTCTCAAACACAAATCTGTGACTCACTGACCTTAGGTCATTGATTCTGCAGGTAAAAATCAAAAAAGGAAACAGCATTTCTTGTCCTGACATTGGGAATGAGGTGATGTGTTTCCTCTATTCTGGGTAACTTACCTTTTGGGATTTTTTTTTTTTTCTTTGAGGTACCAGGGGCTGGGGATTGAATCCAGGACCTCATACGTGGGAAGCCAGCGCTCAACCACTGAGCCACATCGGCTTCCCTGAGTTTTTTCGTTTGTTTTGCTTGTTGTTTGTTTTTGTTTTTTCAGGAGGCACCGGGAACCGAACCCCGGACCTCCCATGTGGGTGGCAGAAACTCAACTGCTTGAGCCACATCCACTCCCCCTTTTGGGAATTTGAGTGGGGTCAAAGGAGCTGGGCTGTCACAGGATTGATCCTAAGCCAAACCATGAAACCTATGTATAAGATCACCTGTGTCTCTTAGCATTGTGCCTAATGAGGACACAGCACCTCAATGTCTGAGCATATAATCAAATATATGCCAGAGTAATTTTATGTTTTCTAATTATAACTTCAAATGCTGCTTAGGAATCCCAGTCTATACATATTATAATTTCACATAGTGATTTGCTGACAACTTTTAAAAATTGGACAGACTATTACCTGCCACCTTGGAGAGCTTGGAAAGCTCTCTTTTTACTGCTTTTCTTCTCTGAGCTCTGAAGTGTGACTCATTGGATAATGCCAAGGTACACATCAGGCAACAGCAAAGCATCCCCCATGCCAGCCCAGCTCCCTCCTTGTTGCCTTCAAATAAAATGTCTTTTTCTCATATCTCAAGAGATTTTGTTTTTTTTTATTTATTTTAAAGAAACTTTAGATTACATAAATGTTACATAAAAAAAATAGGGGATTCCCAGATACCCCACTCCCTCTCCCTCCCACACTTTCCCACATTAACAACATCCTTCATTAGTGTGGTACATTTGTTACAATTGATGAACACATATTGAAGGAGATTTCTTTTTTTTTTTTTTTTAATTTATTTATTTTATTTTATTTTATTTGTCCCCCCCCTTGCTGCTTGTGCTGCTGTGTCCATTCGCTGCGTGTCTTCTCTGTGTCTGCTTATCTCCCCCTTGCTGTGAGGTCTTGCCGCATCAGCCCATGGCACCGCGCGAGCCGGCCTGCCCTCACAAGGAGGCCCCGGGAAGCGAACCCGGGGCCTCTCATGGCAAACGGGCGCTCTATCCATTGCGCCACACCCGCTTCCTGCCGTGAGGTTGCTGCATCAGCCCACCGCACCGCTCAGGCCGGCGTGCCCTCACAAGGAGGCCTCGGGACGCGAACCCGGGCCTCCCATATGGTAAACGGGGGCTCTATCCACTGAGCCACACCCGCTTCCCAGGAGATTTCATTTTAATGTAAGGAAAAATCTATACACCTGGACCTATTTTCTTTATTTCATTCCATTCTCTCCCATTCTTCCCTTCAGTTCCCTCCTAGAGGAAGTTCCCCTAATCCTAAGAAGGAGTAAATACTTTCTTGTCCTCACTTGTTTGTTTATTTCTAGAGCAGAGCTAGGGCTTGTGAGTGGAAGTTCCACGGTAGCATTATATTCCAGAGGCAGGATGGCAAGCTCTCAGAGAGGTTGCAGGAGGAAGTGCTGCTCTGGGCAAGTGGTTTTTTAATGCCTCAATAGAGAGTCGTGCTGATCCTAAGTGGATTTTGGTATGGATGATAGTAAGCTCTGCTGCCAACTACACGAGAAAAAGCAGCAGAGGCAGAGGAGGCAAGGCCTCCATTTGCAGACCACGTGCTTGGGAGAAGCATTCATCTTGCAGACACAGATGAAAGGGTGAGAAAACAAGGTCCCTTGAGCTGTGCCTTGCCTGAAATTGCCTCTGCTTATGCACATTGCACCAAAAGACCTTTCTTTCTTTAGGATGCTATTCATATCATTAGAATATCTGTACATGTAAATCATGAAACCTTGATTCTTCGGTATTTCTGGGAATCCCCATATTTTTCCAGATCTAACCCTGGAATATAAGAAGAGATAAGGGATTAGAGAGGAGAGAACAGGAAAGCAATGCTAACTAGTTGATATTAAACCTGTCTGTGGGAAATACCTTAAGGTCTAAGAAGTAAAAGGCAGTAAGTGCAGCCTTTAGAGCCACCCAGACCAGGAGCTTTTGCAAAATCTCTCAGCTCTTTCATACTGAGCTTTCCCATTTGTAAAATGCGGTTGCAACCTGTGTTAGACTTTAAAATAAACAAATTGTATTTAATTTTTGGGTTTGTAGAAATGGTGTTCTGCAAACTTTAGCACCCTCTATATGTGCAGAAACACAGGAAAATAAAACCCTTTTAGGACCCCTAACATGGAGATTTCCAACATCATACCTTATTTCTTCACTCCTGCTAATGTTTTTGGTAAAACTCATATGTTTCTGAGTTCATATGATGTTAGCCCTTTGAAGAAGAAAAGCATTTACTTTCTGCTCTGATGAAGAGTCCCTAGATTCTGGTTCCTCAGTAAGCATCATTTATTCCAAATAAATGATGTTTATCATGATGATGCAATAAATTTTGAAAAGCAGAAACATAGAACTTTCCTAGTATCCCAAGTCAATGACAGAGTCAGAAACAGTTTCTAAAATTGCTGATACATTGTTCTATGGTCTGCCAGCCCAAGGGACTTTAATACCTCCATAGGTTATTAAGTGTTCAGTACTTCAATCATGGATTTTCCCTTTGCTGGTAACTTTTGTGCTGATTGTCAAGGGCATCAACTCCTTCTTTCGTTAGGCAGTGAAGCCTTGGGAAAAACCTCAAAGCAGAGAAACCCTATAACCCTGAGAATCCAGCACAAAAATGTAGCAGAGGAAACCTTTATTGGCTAATGATAGAAAGAGTTACCCAGCAGGTTTGAAACTGAAGATGGACCTCTAATCTCAGCGATACATCAAATGCAAAAGTTACATTTCCAAACCCTGGAAATATCACCTTTCTTCATGGTCTTCCACTGCTTTCTTGTCACTGGTGATTGTTTCCATTCATTTATTAAAATGAGTTTGCTTTTCCTCTGAAGAACTTCTTAAAATTATAGTGTCATTTCACAACAGAGAAAAGTACTCAGGAGATGATCAGTTCTGAGAAATTATGTTGATTGTAATGGTCTCCTTGCTGGCTATTTTGCCTGAAAGGAAATTTGTTCAAAATGGATTGCTATAGGAAACTTTTCCTCCTTTGTTGATGTTTCTGGCATTAAAAAATCTTACTCTCTGTTGAGCAGGGTGGCCTTGTTGGAATTGGAAGCCATGCAAACCCCATTTTCCCTAGTGAAACCAAAATACCAGCCTTAGGAGTGATTGTGGTATCAGTTGCTAAGACTCCCGCTGGCTTCAGAGATCCCTCTGACAAGCCAGAAGCGACGTTCTGTTTCCTGCTGGATCTTGGTGACTTTCGTCGCCTTCTTTCTCTTTCTCTACCTAATCCATCCCCCTTGAAAACAGGGCCAGTGAGCAAACCTTTTAAGTTATACACTGTTCATCCTGGTATAGACTTAGCACACGCATAGAACAGATGGAACCAAACTGTCAAAAGTAAATGGAATTTTACTCCTCTGTTCCCTCACTTCCCCTTCTGCCCACAGCCTTCAAAGAGGTCGTAGTTAGGAAACGCCAGCATTTACAAGACATCTGGAAATGTGTGGCTAGCTTAAAGTAGCCATGGGTAGCGAGACGTCTGCCCTTGGCAGGGAAGAGCCACAAGCATATGCAGTGTTCAGTGCAACCCTGAAGACACTTCAAGACCAGACAGAACATAAATATCCCTGCCAGTCGTCCATGGCTCTGACCTTTTCACCGGTGGTATCCATGTTAAATATTAAAATATATTTACATGTAATGGGTAATTTGGGTTTTCATTATTGTGCCTATAACATGTATTCTGCTATAATCTCAAGAGAAACCCACAAAACATGTTGTTGTATTGCCTATTAGCAAAGAATATTCATACCTTGATTTTAGGACTCCAGAACACATTCATTTGCTTATTGACTGCATACTGTGTACTGAGCACTGAGTATCATCCTAGAGGAATTTTTTTGTTGTTTTGTTTTCTTTTATTTTGTTTTAAGAGACCAAGGCCTTCAGTAAAAAAAA
>JAQZBX010080521.1:0-13811 GCA_029593785.1 Cabassous unicinctus | reverse complement strand
TTTCTTGGTGCAGTTTTATGCCACCCGCCACCCCCCCCCCCAGGCTATTTACTTGGTGACTGCTCAGTACGTGTAAATAAATATGTCATTATCCTTTTTAGTTTCAGCATAACAGCAGGTAAGAATTGAAGCAAACATTAAGACATAGCCTGACATCATATGTCTTTGGTACCGGGAAATGCAGAAAGTCCCTCTTTCCCTATGTCATGATCTATGGCTATTTGATTATATGACCAAAGTTAGAGACTTGGTCTTGCTTAAGACTTTGGTGGGCTTTAAATATATGGGTAAAAATGTTTATGGATTTAATTTCTCAAGGTAACCACTTATCTGATTGTGTGTATTTACATTAACATTTTAAGAAATACAACAAACATTTGTTGAGTGTTTACCAAGTACATAGCATTCTGCTGAATATTTTACATCTATGACCAGAATTATTTCTCAGAACAATCCTTCAGGATAGGTATTGTATCACTCCAATTTTACAGATGTAGAAAACTGAGTCAGATAGGTAAAATATATTACCTAAGATCACAAAACTTGTAACTTGCATGCCAAGGCTAGAATCTAGATCTATTTAACTCTACATTCTTTACTCTATTTTGCACAGCACACCTGTAAATCATGGCACTTTGAAAATCTGTATTATATGCAGAAACAAAAGATTTAAAGTTTTGAGGGGTAACCTTTCTTCCAAAGAAGCCAATTTTCAGGAACTACAATCTGAAATAACAGTACCTATAGAGGAATAACAATAAGAAGAGATATTTCCAAGGTATAAATCTTGGAATGCAGCATGTTGAATGAAGTGATGGACACAGGGCAATTTCTTTTCTCTGGGAGAAATAAATATTCCCAAAGCTAGAGGGTGTAGCTTTCATTTCTCTAAAGAACTTCTGGGTTAGGTCTAATTCTGACCTTTCTATGTAAAATTCTGTTAAACAGTTATGCTATGATAAAATGATTGTTAGGTTAAATGTTAAGGCAACCTAGACAATGGACCTAGCTACCCTTCATATTTTAGAGGAAATTGTCATTTAGAAGACACAAATGAGTTTCTGTCATCTTTTGGATCTTCAGATTGTCATTTCATGGTAGAGTGAAAAAAAAAAAATCCAACATCACATGGTCCTTATGTGATAATTTTCCAGCCACCACTTTTTCCCATTAAATATTTACTTTTGAGTCCACCAAGTAATTTGTGGCTGGTTAGTTTATTTAGATTCCCTTGAACCGTGATTCTCTAGCCCTAGACTACATTACTAGTCTGAACAAGTCATTTTGTAAAATTCAATGAAGACTTTTGCTTACAGCTGTAATGGAGTAACTGGTAGCGGATTAGCCAAGTATAAAATTGGGCAAAACATAAAAAATATTACTGTTTTCAGATATAAGACAAGAAACAGTAAAGAACTACAATCCCAAGAAAAGGTAAAAAAAAAAAAAATTCCATAATTCTTCAGTCTTTGTTTCTAGACACACTTTCCATACCACAGGATATAGAAATGGAGCTCAAATAGAGCATGGTGGTCTTGTAGATTGAAGAGAGAAATATCAGAATTTGAGACTATGGCGGTGACTGAAATTTGCAAGCTGTGGTACCAGAGATAAAGAAGTTCCAGAAACCTGCATAGGACCCCCTTAAGTCTTTGAACAAATGCCAGGGATAGCATGTGGACTATAAGATTCTACAAAGCCAGGCAATTGTAGCTAAAATGTAATTAGGGGAGATGGGACCAAAGAAACTTGTGAAACTCACACAGGACTGGGAGATTGTGAGCTCTGAAAGCCAGAGTGGAGAAAATGTACTGAATAAATAAAGCACTCAGTAGAGACTGCAGTGAGGTCAAACCTTGGGAGCAAAGCTTATCTTGTCCTGGATTAAAGGCTACTCCAGACTCATCTTATTAAAACTTGACAACAAGACTTAAAAGGATCAAGCTAATCTACAAGTATATTAACTTCCTGTCTGAATAAAATTTAACACTCTTCAAAGAATAACAACAAAACCCAGATACTCAGTAGTGAAGAATTCATAATACCAGACACAATAAAAATCCATAGATGAGTGGAGAAAGGAGGATAAAGACCTATAACTAGGAGGGGGGAAAAGGCAGTCAATATAAACATATTAAGAAATGATGGAACTAGAAGATGAAGACTTTGAAAGGAGCTTTTATAATTATGTTCAAGAATTAAAGGGAGGGGAAAAAGAACATATTGGAGGAAGAAATGGAATAGCTTGATATTGAAATTGAAGCCATGTGTAAAGAACAAAAAGAAAATTCTAGAATTAAATACGTGAAATCCCTCAAATACCAAGGTGTAAATTAAACAAATTATGTGCAATGTCAGCACATTGAAACCTACAAAACATTGTTGACAGAAATGAAAGAAGTTCTAAATAAATGTTCATGGACTAAACTGTTAAGACGTCTGTTCTTCACAAATTATTCTACGGATTCAAGGCAGTCTCAATCAAACTCACAGCAGGCATTTTATAGTAATTGACAAGCTCTTCCTAAAACTTATATGGAAATGTCAAGGACCTAAACTAGCCAAAATAATATTGAGAAATAGCAAATCTGGAGGGTTTATGCTACCTGATCCCCAGATCTATTATTAATCTAATTCATCTAGACAATGTGGTATTGCACAAAGACATGGGACAAAATGGTGTATCCAGACATAGACCCACTAGTATATGTTCAATTGATTTCAAGTTGTCAAAGTAACTTGAAATCAAATGGAGAAAAGAAAATGTTTCAGCAAGTATTTGGAAAGAACTGTATTGCCATATGAAAGAGAGGGATAAGGAAAGAGAAAGAGAGAAGGCAGAACGAGGGAGAGAGAAAGAGAGAAACTCAACCTCTACCTCATACCATACAAAAATTAAATTCTAGATGGCTCATAGTCCTAAAGTAAAACCTATAAAACTTCTAGAAGTAAACATAGGAAACAATTCATCAGAACATATAAAGCATTAACCATAGTTAAAAACTGATATATTTTACTTTATCAAAATTATGAACTTCTGCTCATTACAAAACACTGTTAATAAAATGAAAAGGCAAGCCACAGATTTCATGAAGAGAATATTTAAAATACATATATTCGACAAAGGACAAGGTTTGTCTAAAATATATAAAGAATTTAGAAAACTCAATATAAAAAGACAACCAAAAATTTAAAATATTTAAAAGACCTTAACAGACATGTCACAAATGAAGATACACAAATATATAATAAACTCATGAAAAAGCACAAAGCATTGTAAAATGAAACACTATATATACCCACCAGAATGGCTAAAATAAAAAATACTGAAAACCAAGTGTTGGTGGCAGGAATATTGAACAACCAGCTCTCTCAATAACTGCTGGTGGAACTCTAACATTGTACAAACACTTTGGAAATAGGTCTTATAGTCTCAAAGTTGAACACACATATGCTGTATGACCCAGCAACTGCACTCCTAGGTATTTACCCAAGAGATAATATATATTCACCTACACATTAAAAAAACAACAACAACAAAATAACTAACTTAAATAAATAAATAAAATGTAAGGGGAAAAAAAAAAAAGGCCATTTACAGGAATCCTTATAGTAACTTTAGTTACAAAAGCTAATAACTAAAATCAATCCACATGTCAACCAGTAGAAAATGGATTAAAAATTTGTGCTTTATTCACACAAAAATACTATCTGCAACAAAAAAGGAGTACTAATTCATGAAACAACAGAAGTAAATCTCAAAAAAAAAAAAGTATATTGAGTGAAAGAATCAGTACAGTATTATTTCATTTCAAAAAACTATTAGAACAGGCAAAATGAATCTATTGTAAAAGAAATCAGATAAGTAGTTGTATCTGAGGTGGGATGAGAATTGACAGGGAAGGAAACCTTTCTGGAGTGATAGAAATGTTCTATATCTTGATAAAGGCATAGGATGCACAGGTGTAGACATTTGTCAAAACTTATGAAACTGTGCTCCTTAGATCTGTGCATTTCATTGCACATAAATCATTCATCAAACAAACATTCTTGGCAAAAAAACAAAAATCCAGGGGCAAGTATAATGCCTGGGACATAGTAGGTACACAATAAATATGTGTTGGATGATATTAGTCTCAGGAAGAATCTCAGAAAGTGATTTTTCCCTGCAAAGGACTATAGTAAATATTGAAGAAACAACTCAAAGAGAATGTCAGTTGCATCATCTTTGTTTGTAATGGATGTCAAGATTATTTTTGCAATATTGATTTATTTTCCAAGGGAAACTAGAACAGACCAATTTATTCAATCTTCAGAGAGATTTGGGTAGTGTTAAAGTGGCTCATTGGGTAAGTAAGAGTCAAAGGAAACACAGATCTCTCACCCTTACCTCCTCTACCTTTGTCAAAACCAATCCAAAGACTGCTGTTGCATTTCTCAAAGTCCATTTTACATACAGGAACTCGGTAACAGTAATACTTAGCAGAAATTCATTAACTTGCAGACCTTTCCCATTTGGGGAAATATTTTCTCAGCCCACTGAAAGTGGACTCATTTCTCTAAGAACAATCTCACATGCACTTCCTCCTTGAAGTCTTTTTCAAACTTTGCAGCTTGAAATGATCTCTACATCTTCTAGATCTTATGGCAATTTCCTAGTGCTTCTATTATAAAACCCATCACCTTTCATTTTATATTACAGCAGTTTGGGTACCTGTTTTATCCCCTCTTGGATTGCAAACTGCTTTAGAAGAGAAAGCTTCTTATTCATTTATAGTTCCACAGAAGCTACCACACTGTAGTTTTCTGCCCGCATATTTGTCAAATAAGGGCATGAATAAATGGCAGAAAGGAGAGATATTTGGATCAATAATAAAAGAGTAAAAAGCTCACAATTCCAAACAGGGGAATATGATTTTGCATAGCAGTTTTTTGGTAATTTAATAATTTTTTTTCAAAATATACTTATTGAGCACTAGCATTTAGCCATCATTGTTCTAGCCGGGTACTATGGATGCCTCAAGGAGGTCACAGTTCGGGAGCAGAGATAGATATGTAAGTAAATAATTGTAAAGAAATGTAAAAAACACTCTAATGCATGAGGTTTCCAGGGAGAGTGGTGGCACAGAGGAAAAAAGAAATCAGATCAAATGGAGGTATATAGACGTTATGGGGGAAATTCCATGGCAACTTTTCAGAGTAGTATTAACAGCCGGCTTTTGCAAGAGCTTACTCCTCTAATCCTCTCAATGACCATAGGAGGTACTGCTAGTATTCCTGTTCTACAGGCAAAGAAACTGAGATACTGAGCCTATGCATTTTGCTCAAGGCCATTACATTTACTGGTGAAATCAATATCTGGTTCCAGGAAGTCAAAACCCATGGTCTGCATCCTCAATCACGACGAGCTGGGTCTTGAAAAATGTGTAGGCATTGCATCTGCTCCTTTTGTCTGGCATGTGAGCAGATGCACATGTGGGGTTAGAGTGGCTGTGGCAGTCAGGCTTCTTCACTGTGTCACTCAAGTTGAATTACTGATTCTCGCTACCTTATGCAACAACAGAGAATCTACCAGAAAGATACCAGGATATCTCACAGTGTCCAAGCAGGTGTCATATATCCAAAACTCAGGAAGGCAGGGACTATGACAGATTCATGGGTCTTAGCAACTGAAGATAACAGGCCTTCTCTCCTGGTATCTTCTACTTCTTGAATCAGGTATAAATGCCTGGATCAATCAATTGTGGTCAAGGGCAGGGTCATACTTTACCAGGGCCACCATCTGCCTTATAGACTATATACAGGCAATGTGTAAGGTATCTCCTAGAGTTGTCCAACATGTATACTCATATGGTGGTTCCAATGGTAGGGAATGGGAATTTCCCAAAGAGAAGGAAGATTTGGACAGAAACCAAACCAAACAATAGTGCAGGGATTAGGGATGGAGACAAAATTCTGAATTCTCATATACAGATGAGTCTCAAGTATTTTATGGCATCTGAAATCAGGCTACCTTTTTTTTCTCATTCTTTGCTTATTTCTCTATGCACAGTAAAGTTCTCACCACCTCCTCAAGGCTCTATATTTTGGGATTTATTTTTTTTAGACTAAAATTACTTTATACTGATTTTTCCTGGGTTTAAATTCAAGTACTTTTCCCCCTCGACTTAACACATTATTTGAGATTGTACCGACTTCCACATTCTTAGTTATTTTGCATCCTAGTGGGGAGGGATGGGAACTATTAGACAGAAGAGCCATGATTTGAGTCAATTGGTGGAAAAGCCAAGTCGGAGCATTGTATCCAAAGGCAAATCTAGAAAGAGGCTGCATGGCACAATGGTGTCAGTGTTTCTTAGCTGCTTCATTTCTTTATCTATGTAGAAAAAGGGGATTGTCCAGAATAAATAGAATAAGAACCCAAACCATTTATTGATGAAACACCAAGCCCTACATGGAGATTATTTAGTTTAATCCTTCCACTGATGTACAGATTTCTTCACTTTATTTCACGAATGAGAAAACAAACTGAGGGTGATTAAGTAATTTACTTAAAGCAGGGGTTCTTAACCAGGGTCCACAGAACCCCCGAGGGATCTGTGGAAAGATTTCATGGGGTCAGTGAGCTTGAACTGAAAAATGTCAACTTATTATCTTTCTTTTCTCTGACCTCTAACTGAAATCTAGCATTTCCTTCACTTATGCATGTATGCAATAAATTACAGTCGTATTCTGTGGTTTTCACCTGACTGGCAAAGAGGTCCGTGGAACAAAAAATGTTAAGAACCCCAGACTTAAAGTGACCCTACTAGAAAATGGCACAGATGGGAGTAAAACCCACAACTCTGTTTGTGCCTTCGATATCAGTTTGCTTGAAATGACAAAAAGGCCAACTGATTCGGGCTCTATGGCTGGGACCAGAAGAGCTGGAACAATGCCGCTTTATTGACATATACAGTATGTTCACCAAAACTGCTGTACTCACCTTCCTTCAGACTTACCATTTCCTTTACTTAAGGGCATATTGTAATATATACAATTGATTCCAACTTAACAGAGAAATTGAGGTTTTCATTCGTTAAGCTCAGTTACTCTAAGTGATAGAATTATTGTTTGCTAATGACAGAATTCTGCCATTGGTAGGTTTTGTGCAGCACCCCTGTTATCTTCCAGACTATATTTCTCTTCTCAGTGTTGGTATAACTAGAGTTAATAACAAGTCTCATGATTAGTGACTGCTTCAATCAGTAATACTTAACTTTATGTGGAAACAGAGGCACCACCAATGCATAGTAGAATAAATCCCAATCAAGGAGTTAGGAGGCCGTATCTACAATATTGTTTCATCAGTGGCTTGTGAGATGAGAATGTACATATAACATACTTATCCAGGACTTCTTTTATCTCATCTATAGGTTATGACCCTTGCTCTATTCCCTAAAAGCCATACCTAAGTCTTGAACGAGTTAATTCTGTGCAAGTGCTCTAACTAAATAGAAAATAGACAGTTAAACATTGCCATGATTTCCCTTGACACCCATTTTAAAAGAATCTGCTAATGCTTCACATGCTCAAAATGAAAAATCAGGAAACTGGAGGGTGAAAGTAGAAGATGTATCTTCCAAGAGTCTGGTAAAGGAATGAGAGGCTGGATAGGATCCTGTGGGCCAAATGGCAAAGGGGGATTTGAAGCCACCAGCTCTGGGCAGGCTCGAGGCAGCAGGCATTGATTTCCAAGACAACAGAAACAAAGAATGCATGGACATCAGCTAATAATCTCTGGAAGTATAACCCCCCAAATGTCAAGGTATTCTATACTCACCCTTGTCACATTTTTACACCCTAGATGATATTTGACAAAATCCTCTCTGACTTCCTCCCCACTCTCATAGCTCTCAGGAATGTGAAGTTATATTGTGAGACGGGCAGCCTGAAGAATGAGAGGTCAGAGGTAAGGCTCGCTCATGGCCTGCTCACACGGAGCTCCAAACTGAAGGACTCACCAGGCCCTTTGAGATTTTGTTTTATGTAAATGTTTCCACCTCCTGGAGAGTCCTCCCTTATGACTTTGTTAGAAGGGCCATATATTTCAAGATTTCATTTAGGGAAAGCATTTGTTCATTCAGCGAAAGAGAAAAACTAATTCCCTGGGGCACACTGACGTTGATGAGAAATAAAGCTAGAGCCCAACAGTCGTGCGAGACCAGGGAGACACCAGCAAAGTACAATGAAAGTCACAAAGAAAAGAGCAGAAATTTCTGTGAAAGTGAAACCACCTCCTGGAAAGTTCTCTTTACGTGTGTGTTTTGGGGACAGAGGAGGTAAGGAAAAGCTGTCTCGGGAAAGGTAGCCCACGAGGTCTTCAGAGCCAACGTTGGTCCAGCCATGTTGGAGAAAGAGGGATAAACCTTTCTGAAACAGCATCAGCTGGCTGCAAAACTGTGTGACCTTCACTGAGATCATCAGTCATTCTTTTGCTTGAGTGGCTGAATGAAGAGTATGTCATTCTGTCATAGCAAAAATCTGGAGAAAGGGAAAAAAATTAAATCGATCCTCTCCATCTCAGAAAGGCTTAGTTTCATTGGCATCTAACTGACACAAATACTCTTCACTGGGTTTCTGTTTGCTGATAGTAATTAAATATTCCTGCCTTTGACTTCACAGCCAAATGCCCTGGCTGATGAGTAGGACAATACTCTCCACTCTTAAAGGACAGGGTTGGAATTGTGGTCATTCTAAATGCCACTGCCCACAGATGTGTATCTTCCTGGGTTCTCTTGCATTCTCTTTACAAAATCTATTCCACTTAACGAATACAATAAACTATTAAAATAAAATAAAATAAAAACAATAAAATCTATAATGGGCAATAGAGTGACATTTGTAGTCCTGTGTCGGTTGTTAACTAGATCCTGTCCCAATAAGAAGGTGGATTGCAGATAAGTAACTGACAATTTATGAACTTACAGGCTTCAATTATTTATTCAAACACTGAAAATGGAATTTTTAAAAGGGTGAAAGGGGAGGATGATAGGAAGGTAAGCAAGAGATCTGGGTGATATTATCCACTATCATTTTGCCACAAAGTGCTCCAACTATGAGACCCAGATTGCCTCACATTTTTTTTGTTTTTGTTTTTGTTTTTAATGGTTTCTTTCTTTGATTCTATTTGTAACCCAACTGGTCCTTGAATTTAGATAGCAGTGAAATGGTATGTAACTGATCAGGATTTTCTTCCAAGACAAAGCTAAATTATGGGGTCCTCTCTCTCTTAAGAAAAGAGTGAATGGCAGTTGTCCCATGTGGCTTTCAATAACTAGTAAGATGAACTCCAGAGAAACTTCCTGTAGCTGGACATTGATTGGTCTTTCTCATCTGGGCCAGTCTATTTGAAGAACCTCGGCCCCAACTTTGCAAGGGAAGGGGATGAGGGGGAGATCAGGAGTTATGCTGTCTCATTTTTTTCTTTAGAATTTCTATGCCCAGGACAAGTCTTTACACACAGCCTAGCTGGGAATTAGGGTCATCACCCAGAGACTTTAGATCCTAAAAAAGCTTTATTTAGAAAGGTAGATACTTTAGAGGGTTTTGCTATTTATTTTTTTTCTTTAACAAAACTGAAAACTACCTTAGGACTCCATTCTGTCTTGCTATAATTGATCAGACCACAATTTTCCCTTTTTTCCAAGAAACTTAAGGCCTGGAACTAGGCAGCAGAAAATGAATGAGAATCTGATGAAAAATGGATACTGGGTGAATGAAATTGTGGTGATTAAGGCTGTTCCTTTTAATTTCTTTTTTGTTTTGTTTTCTAGTTCTGATTTATACAATTTAATAAACTCTTTCATTTTTGTAGAAAGTATGCACATTAAACTCTTGGAGAGCCAAAGTGTATCTTTTGACTCATCTTTCTTGTCAATGTGCAAATAAAGAAACATTGATGGGCCAGTAGGGTTTTTGATTTCTTGTGTTTAACTTTAGAAGTTAGAGCAAAGTGTGTTGATAATGTAAACATGCATGATGCAAACCATGAATTTGATCTAAGCTTGGAAGAAATTAGTGTCAGAAAAAAGGAATGGTGGGGAGAGACTTATATGCACAGTGCTCATTAGGTAAGGTAGGTACATGCCTGAATTATCTGGATGTGACCTGATTTCGTCACAAATAGATTTGTATTTATCAGATAAGATTTTGCCCACTTTCTATGCTGGACATATTATTCCTTATCACTGAACTTCATCACAACTCTGAAATTTGATATTCATCAATCTGTGATGCAGGACTTGGGACCCATTTTGGAATTGACCCATCTTGGTTTAAACCCTGTGTGATTTCCAATACACCATGCTGCCTCTGCATGATCAATGATGTGGCATTGAAAGTAAATGTGTCCTGTTTATAGAATGCTAAGGACCCCATGGAGGCTAGTTTGAATATAAATGTTGGTGAGTAGAAGTTAAATTTGAATAGATTGATTAGGTAAGATAAGGGTGGTCCTCAAATACAAAAATACCTATTGAACTCTGTTCTGGAGGGTACAAAAAACCATTCAAGTGTCATGAATGCTACTGAGACCATAAAACATGTAAAAATTTGACACTATCACTTCCATGTTTGTATGCAGGCACCTACATAGAGCCAAGAATATATTAGGTATTGCCTTTTAACTGTTTTGGGAAATAGCAAATGGATTTAAGTTACATACCTAATTACTGGGCCCATTAGAAATTAATCCAGGAGCCACAACCAGTTCTATTCATGGACTCATACTTACTTTATTAATGTTGTTGCCAGAGACAGGATTTGAACCCAGTTGTCCTCATTTCTAGACACTCATTCAACAACTAAATATAAGTACATTCCATTTGCAACAAATATATACTAATATGTTCAATAAATATAAATATTGAACACATACTATAAAAAGAGCCATTTTGGTGCTTCTTTTACCAAGAAGTTTAAAATAATCCCTCTCCTTCAAAATGCTTAAAATCTTGCACAGGAATTAAACGTAACCATTTGAAGTCTGTATTAATAATAAAAGAATAACAGCAATTCATTAATAGAAATATAAAGAAGTACATAGTTATTTAGAAAATAATCGCTCAGATAATATCAAGTAATTCAGCCCCTGTTAAGAAATTTTCTGCCACCTTTAAAGGTAAGATTCTGTATACTTGTTAGAAGTGTCAGAATGTTAAAGGTAGAATAAGTTGTGCAGACTTATTTGTGAATTGAGCGCATATAGTGTTTCTTAACAATATATTACAAATGTGTGAAACCCAATCTGAAAAATTATACATCTGCTTGGTTTGGTCCAAGAAAAGATATTCCTGAATTTTCATTTAGGCACTGATGATTATCATCATATCACAAAGGAAATGATTCACCAAAGTGGCAGCAATGACCAGGTCCGACCCCTGTAACTTGGTTGCCCCACTATAAACCAAGAATAAAATTTTTCAGTGGAGCCCACCATTGCCTCCTCTAGGAAATCTTATTGTTCTCCATCCTCCCTATGTTTTCTCATCCATTTGGAGAGTCTTACTGCAACTCAGACTTATTAGATAGCCATAAATTAGCAAAGCTAATTTCTGCCCCGTTTCCCCATTATGTTCAATGTAACCATTGACACAACTCCTCCCAGATCTCAGGCATATCCAATCTGCATGCCTGTCAGCAAGGCCATCCCTATTCATGGAATGGAGCAATCACTCTACCAAAAAAGCATCTTACTCACGAAGAGACCACTCCTGGCCACCTCCTTCATTTGGAAAAAAGCACTTTAGTCAGGTCATGCCCAGTCTTGAATCTAGGTCCTGCTCTATGTGGTGGATAAGAAGATGGCTGTGTAGTTTAAGGGACACTACAGGTACAACCATATCCCTAAATGATCTTCAAAAGTATCCTTCCCTGGTGTCAGAAGTCCCTACATAAGACACATATTCAAATGCAAATATTCTCCCTATAGTGTTCATAACTTGAGTTTTTGATTGACATAAAACCTACAGTTGCATCTATCATATAAGTTAGATAATTTTTAAAGGAGTTAAAGGATCAGGAAGGATGTGGTCAAGGTTTTTGTTGGGGAGGGAAGACCTGATCTGGGAGATCCTCAATGGGAATCAGGAAAGGTTCGCAAAAGCATTCCATTGGTGTCTGGGAAGGGAGGCATTTTTAAAAGGAAGTGTTTAGTACTGTAATGACTCAACTTTTTTATTCATCAATCAGGCCAATGGCCAATCTAGACAGTTTACCTGAGATATCTGAGCTTTTATAGCATTTAAACATATTATATAACTGAGTCCCCCTCGTTTTATATGCCCTTCTAAATGGTAAATTATTTTCATTCAATTATCTCTAAGTTTTAGATATACTTCCACCATTAACACCATTAACAAGACACATGAGGTCCCTTCAATGGAGATGAAACTCAGTAAAGACCATTGACCCTCCTGTGGGTAAATGTTGGTTAAAGGATTCAGGCCTAAATCTGCCTCTTTAATTCATTATGTAAATCCTGAAACACTTCTTCAGATACATTCAAACTCTTCTTTATGTTGTAATCTATATGATAATGCTGTGAAAATCCTATCAAACATTTTATCCTGCTCTATTCTTTGATGATTTACAAACTGATGGCACTGACTCTGCCAGAGGACACTGCTCTCCAGCTACCACTGAAATGCAGCCACTTTCAAGGTGGCTGAATTACATTTCTCTATTACTTGTCAGCCAACAGGAAATGTGGCTATGCTTGTATAGGCTGGTAAAAGTGTGTAAAAACAAAGAGGTTATCTGTATGATTCAATTCAGCAATAATTTATTGGACGAATTTGTGCATAATAGTGACCCAAAGGATACACTTCATTTTTAATGGAGAAGAGAGAAATGTAATAATAATTACCATTTTCTTTAACCCAAGCATTTTATGAAAATTCTTTAATTTAAGGTATTGAGTATCTTTTGAAATGGAAATTATCCCAGTTTTTTTATGATGAAGATACTGAGACTTACTGCTATTAAGTAAATTTCACCAAGGTCACCTCGTGTTTTCACTGATTACCTAGTGCTAGAGCTGGAATTCCAATCCAAGCCTGGGACTCTGAAGTCAAAACTTGACTCTCTACTAAATCTAGCCCCTCTACCTGCCATCATCCATGCTCCTTCTCTGAGCAGACTTGAGAGCCATGTCTGACAGTGAAGATGAAGAATTGATGAGTGGACAGCTTAAGCCTCAATTTCCAGCCTTTGGTTTTCACATGAATGACATCACCTGGGAGCCTGTTACCTGGACCCAGACTCTCCAGTTTCTGAGCTATTTTCATGAAAGAGGAGTTGATCAGCAGACTTAGTCACAAGATGAGGTTTGATAACTTCTTCCCACAAACAGTGATAGCATCTAGATTTCTGAGGAGGAACTTATAGCCATAGTCTTCCCTCTTCTATACAATCTTTGTCATTCCCTCTTCCCCAAGCACCAAATCCACGTTGAACCACTGTCTATGGCATGCCTACCTTGAATCCCACTTTGCTACCTTCCCTGTTCTCTTCCTTTTCTATGGCCTTGAGGCCCTGCCAGGAACCTTAGCCTGTTTACCTGCATAGATATATCTGCCTAGTTCTCTTTTTTTTTAAAGATTTATTTATTTTATTTATTTATCCCCCCCCCTTGCTGCTTGTGCTGCTGTGTCCATTCGCTGCGTGTCTTCTCTGTGTCTGCTTATCTCCCCCTTGCTGTGAGGTCTTGCTGCATCAGCCCACAGCACCGCGCGAGCTGGCCTGCCCTCACAAGGAGGCGCCGGGAAGCG
>JAQZBX010080520.1:0-13813 GCA_029593785.1 Cabassous unicinctus | reverse complement strand
TTTTTTTTTTTTCGGAAAAGAAGCTCTTCATGGTGCAAAGATGTTTAAAGATATGGCAGTGACTAAGTGTTAGTTCTGAGAAGTGTATACACTGAGTGCCAAGAGGCGCCCCACGAATCAATAGCAGGGGTGGTCAGGGCAGGAGGTGGAGGCCAAGGAGCACTCTGCTGCCTCCTCCCGTGCCAGGTTCGCAGTGGGTACGGGGCAGGGCAGAGGGCACGTGTCTGCTCTCACCTGCACACATGGCAGGTGCAAGAGTGGCTCTAGAGAGGGCACCCTCCCCGTCTGGACAGGAGAGCACCCCTCTCCTGGGAAGGGAGCAAGGGAGCACAGAGAATCAAGGTCCGTGTCCCCAGATTCCCTGCGGATGATCATGGCAGAGACACACGGTACAATGGAAACCCGCAGCCATTTGTACTTGGAAACTGGGCTTGCTAATTTGCATAGTTTCCAAATCCAAAGAAGGTGCCCTCAACTGTGGGGTGTCATTATGTGTACTTGAGGGGAGGGCTGTGCTTCAGAAAACACGCATGGGAGACGGGCAGGAGGCACTTGGATCCTTGCGAAGCAGCTGCCCATGAATAATTCTTGAAAGCTGCCAAATATTTAGAAGTCTTGCTTGTCTATCACAGATTGGTGAAAGAGATGGTGGAGTAAATGGATGATTTTCCAGCCTTCCCAATATTGTTTTAAAGATTTCCATCCTTTTTTAAGGTGGCTGAAGGAGTAGACAGAGTAGGATTCTACCAGACTCCTTGTCATCCGGGGAGTTCCCCTCCCCCAAATTCAGTAGCTCCTTCCAGCCTTTCTTTCATGCATCAGAAAAATACAGAAATTAACAGCTTTGCTGATGCCTGGAAGGTAAACAAGGAAACTGTGAGACTTGGCAGAGTCTGAAGAGAAAATCTGAAGCCTAGATTATTCAGAAACATTTCACACTTTTCCCCCATCATTTCAGTTACCACCTGGAAGCAGAGCGAGTTGGTTCTTTGACGGATAGCAGAAGCAGCCAAAGGGGCCGCTGGGGTCGTTTCATCGATTTCCACTGTGCTTTTGTCCATGCGATGCAGTCTCTGGTATTTTCTTATTTGCCATGATTACATTGCTCTTTGGCCAGTCCATCAAAATTAAGCAAGATAGTCATCGTGCTTGAGTGTTACTTTGGCTGAGAATGAATGACAGTGCTCTAACGTATTGGGACAATTCTCTGTCGTTGGGGAAAACAGGAGCCCAAGAGCAGGCAGCCAAGATGAGGAGCTGGGCTCCCAAGCTCTGATCACCTGCAGCAAGATGGCATTTGTGGGGCCTTGTTTTATAAAAATTTAGCCCATCATAAAAAGTTTACATTTAGATCCAATATACATGTAGACACTGTATATAAACATTTTAAAATAGATTTTAGATGTGCATCCAGAAAAATTTTTAAATGTTGACCTACATTTAAGAGTCGCTTGTAGATACAGCCCACTTGAACACTTACGAAGCTTTAGGCCAAAGGTGTGTATAAAAGACATATTTTAGGAGGTACCGGGGATTGAATCCAGGACCTCCAACATGGGAAGCAGGCGCTCAACCACTGAGCTACAGTCCGCTCCCTGACATTTGTTCATTTTCCTTTTGTCTGAGTTTGGAAAGATTGGTCCATTTTGTCCATCTCAGTCCTTAGTTCATTAGAAACAAATTTAATTTTTCTTTAAGTGAAACCATTCCAATGCATGGATTCTAAATGCTGTGGTTTCAGTTTCTTCTTTGCAAAGCTGGGTGCGTAGTGACCTCTCTCGGTCTGTCCACATCTTGTGAGCGATCAGCCTCTTCCTGTAGGAGCGCCCGGCCATGCAGACCTCGCCTGCCCCCTCGTCCACGCTCCCGAGGGACGGCTGGGTGGATTTCCCCTGTTCCGATGCCGTCACCGCCTCTCTTTCCAGGCCTTTCTGGGCTCCCTGCCTCCTCTTCTCCCTGTTTTCCTGGAACAGACCAGCCACAGCTCAGTGGCCACACTGGCCCGGGCTTCTCTGGCTCAAGGCCCCTCCTGCAGACCACCTTCTCCCCCAGGAAGTTTCCTGGGGCACAGACCAGAATGGCGCTCTCTCGAGGGCTGGAAGGGGTATTAAGGAATTACCCAGTGTCATCACCCTCTACAGGCTCTCCCTGGGCGCCCCCTACCACAAGCGGTGCCCAAAACGCGAGGAATGTAATGAGAAGGAAGACAGCCCCCAGCCCTGAAGGAACTACAGCTTCACTGGGGGGACGGAATGTACAATGTAGATGGCTTCCCAGGTGTGGCACAGCCAGAGAGGACTCTGCAGCCCAGAGCCCTGCTGGCTCCCTCTGTGACGTCAGATCAGGGCTTGGCTGAGTCTCATTGTCCGCTCTTTAAAATGGGTCTGATCCTGCCCGGTACAACTGCTGTGAGACCCAGGAGCAGTACCATACGCAGCCGAGACCCTTGACAGGCTCAGTCAACCCAGATCTTTCTTTCCCTTCCTGGAGGACTGCGCCGTTCCAGACGAGACCGGGATCCTCTCCAGGCTGTGGAAGGATACTGTGCAGCACTTCCCCTTCCTGAAGGAAGAGGATCTGGCGTCCACTTGAACCACCCTCCCCCACCCCCATTTTTAAAACGTGCTTGCTTTAGCATTGTTAGACTTTCTAAGTATTACAGCAGCCATCTGCGTCACGGCCTCAGGCTAAAGGAAGTGTTCTCTTGGTGGCGATTTGCTTTACAGAGCATTTTGGCTCTCTGTTTTTTGTTCTGATTCTGTATTGAGAGAAGCTGATAGCTGTGGTTTCACACTAACATATCTGCAAACCAATACAACACATGATCTAATTGTGGTCCCCACTGTTCGGTATATTGGTGCTTTAAAAAAAACAACAACCTCAAGTTCAAAGTGTAATTCAAAGTTATTATTTGTGTTTGGTTGGGATTTAGACATTATTCTTATCATTTTACTTAACCAGCTATTAACAAAGTTCCCACCTGGTTCTAGCACCAGGCTGGTTTCTTTCCTTGTGGTTTTTAGTTTGGTTTGACTCAAGCCTCCTATCTCTGCCTGCAACTCTGCTCCAGAAGCTTCTGCATAACATGGATTTTATTTTAAGCTAAAATTACTCAGCATTGCATTTGAAGATATTTTTGAGTCTTTCTAAAAGTCCTCCTAAAATATTGGAGGCTCCTAAAATCCTGGGCTTTGCGCCTTTCCCCTTGCTCAGCCTCAGGCAAAGAGCACAGGTCACTTTTTCCAGCATCTTCTCTGATTATTTTTGGGTATTGGAAGGAGTGGACTCTTATAATAAGCTGTTCCTACAAAAAAGCAGTTCTCTCTGTCCCCAGTGATCACCCCTTGCCAGGCACTCACTGCCCCAGCCCACCCACTTGCCTTTGTGCTTTGTGTTTCACTGAGCTCCAGTGTACCCTGGAATCCTCTAGTTCCATTACTTTATACGCCACTCAACATATAAAGACACTGTTTTATATGGTTGTCCAAATAGATACAGAATTTTTAAAATTTAATTTCCAATTCTTCATTGTTAGTATATATAAATATAATTTATTTGTGTACATTAACTTTTTACCCTGTGACCTAAACTCACATATTAACTCTAGTTACATTTGGGATTTTCTAAGTAGACAATCATGCCATCTGAGAATAAAGAAACTTTTATTTTTTCCTTTCCAATTTCTATGTCTTTTATTTCTTTTTCATACCTTATTGCATTGGCTAGGGCATCCAATACGATGTTGAATATGAGAGGTGACAGCTTACCCTGTTTTCAATCTTCAACCATTAATGATGTTAGCTGTAGATTTGCCCAAGTAGATTTAAAATTCTTTAGTGACCATTAAACTTAGAACTATTTCTTCTGCTCCTTTGGCTTCAAACATACATCCCCGGTCAACTTTTTAATTAGTGCAGCAGCTTGGTATAATTGTGTGCTGTAGAGTGTTTATTATATTTGGTTTAAAATATCTAGACTTTGTAGGTCTAGGATAAGTAGCCTATTTTGGTGGAAAATACTGCATTAGTACTTTTAATGCTTAGCTGTTTAAATGGCGGACCTCTAAACATGAGTCCACCCTTTGGCAGCCGATGAGTAATGATACATGAGAACATGAGCCCTATGCCCACCAGCTACAGAATGGATAAGCAAGAAGTGGCACAATAAATGTTACTTGTCCCTAAAAAGGAATGAAATACTGATACATGCTACAATGTGGAAGAAATTAAAAAACATTATGCTAGTGAAAGGAGCCAAGTCACAAAAGGCCGCCTATCGTATGGTCCCATTTATATGAAATGCCCAAAATACACAAATCCATAGAAACAGAAAGTAGATTAGAGGTCTCCAGGGGTTGGGGACAGAGGGTGGGGGCAGAGACAGCGCATGGGGAATGAAAAGTGACTGCTAATGGGTATGGGGTTTCTTTTGGGGGTGATGGAACTGTTCCAGAATTAGATTATGGTGACGGTTGACAACTGTGAATATACTAAAAACCATTGAACTGTACACTTTAAACAGGCGAACCTTATGGAATGTAAATAATATCTCAATAAAGCTCTTTTTTAAAAAAGAGCATGAGGACTAAACCAATGGGGAATAATCAAGCTGGACAATGATTAAGCTGGATGAGGGGAGGCCCTAAACCAAGTTTTAAAGGTTGTCTCTGGAGGAGGTGAGCGGAGGGCCTGTCTCGGAGCAAGGGGCATGGTCGGCTGCAGCAGGGGCAGCTAAGCAGCGGAAGGTGAGAAGGGCTGGACGCTGAGCCAGCCGGTGCTGTGGCAGCCACCGCACCCCTCCAGCAAGGACGGCCGGGCAGACCAGAGAGTCTGCGGAAGGACACTGTGAAGCCTGATGGCTGCAGCAAAAAAAGTTAACATCTAGATGAAAAGGCCTCAAGAAGACCCCAAACAACAAACAAAAATGGGCAGATTCAGCTAGTTCCCTAGAAAAAGCCAACAGCCATTGGCCAGAAAACTAACTCCTTCTCTTTTTTCTTTCTTTTTCAGACTATAGCCTTCATTTTCCCTTGGTGAGTACAAAACTTTTTAAAAATTATTTCTAATGTACAGTTCACGAGCTTAAAAAAATACGATTGTTAGAGAAGCATTATCTTCTTGAGAAAGAAGGCCAGATGGCCAGTGTGTCATATTTTAATTTTATGCCTTAACTTGCTCGAACAGGCTCATATCACACTTTTTTGTTACATCATTTTTTTTTTTTTAGTTTAAAAATTGGCTCAGCTGTTCAGTATCCTGAAATGTATTGTTGAGAACACAATTTCCACATGCTTTCCTTTCATTGACTTGTAGTTACTTTTAAAAGGCCTTGCCTTATCTCCGTGGTACACATTTGACGACATGAGGGAGCACAGTGGCAGATAATTGCATTGATGGTAATTGCTTCTTAAATTGATCCGCTGTGGAGAAAACTGCTGAAAAAGAGCTTTTCTGGGTTTCACTCAGTAAAAACTGGGTTGCTGTCTCATAATTATATGCCTTTTGGGGTCCAAGCAATGGCAAAAGTCCACAGCCTTGATGCTTTTGTACTTAGGGAAAGAAAACTTTCAACAAAATAGCCTTTTTCAGTTCTACTTCATCAACCTCAATGCTATGAGGTTTCCTAAGGAAGTTGAGGAAAGAGAACCTAAGAGTGGCTGCAGCTCGTGGGCAGGTAGCCCAGGGCCTGGCACACGGCTGTGTGCATTGCTCACCTTTGCAAGGTGTACATACCTGTGATGTGCCTAGGTGCTGACATGAGCCACGGTGTGGGCGACCAGGAAGTTGTGCTCCTTCGGTGCCTCGTCCTGTTTGCAGCGCCTTGACTCTGTTCTGAAACTATTTACAGGTCAGTGGCTGACTGTTCCTTCACCCTGGCTGCCCCCCTTTCCTTGCCTTTCTTTGGCTGTGTGGCCCTATTTTATCTGGACATCGATGCTCGTGGTTATTCCTGGTGTAATAACATGCATTTTGGTGGCACAGACTGTTTCTACCTCTCTTGGTAATTCATGCAAAACGTCGCCCATCATTTATCAAAACAGAAAACAGTCAGGTTGCCATTTGCTTATTGCCTACTAACTATTTTTGTTGTCTTTGCCATCTATGGCAGCATTATGGGATGTTGTCCATTCTGAATGGCGTACTCTTGCTGGGAAAATGTCAGTGGGGCCAAAGATACAATACTTAGGGGAATAGGGACTTTCATACAAGAATTTGCAGTCCCTTCTTGCCTTGGAATCCTGCACAAAAGATATCGGCTCTCTGTATCAGTTTAATGGATATTAAGCATGGTGGTCATAAGCCCCAGTGCTTAGTACAATGCACCTACCGTGCAGGAAGGACGTATTGAGGGTCAGGCCTCACAGGCCCATCTCCTTCTAAAATACAGGGCATAGGTGATGGTTCATCACAATGGCGTGGCATCTGCCTTCCTCGGCCCTCAGCTCAGCACTTGCCCCTGCGCACCCAGTCTTGCCTTCCGCCTCACTCTAGTAGCGCCGAGCCACTTGGCAAGTTGTCCTGCTGCCTGGAGGTGCGTCGGCAGCTGTCCCAGCTGAGCGATTCTCTGATCTGGGCTTGAAGCCCCTCACCTCCCAGCATTGTCTCAAAACCAGCACAAACGTAGAAGTCAGGACTCCACCCAGTGGTAAGGGAACACGTGTCTGGGAGGCCCACTTCTTGTACTGCCCTGTCTCCACCAGTCATATTCGTAGCCAAGTGGTTTTGGCAGTGCCCCTTCTCTTCCTGGCCCGTCCTTCATCTCCATCCAGTATGAAAATAAAGTTCTGCTTTAAGGAAGCTGCCCAGTTCCTACATTAGAAGAGCTCAGATTTCAGGAATCCTTCACCCAGACGTGAGGAAGGTGAATGAAGTGAGCAGCTCACAGCTGACTGCTGGCCCATCAGCGCAGCGTCGTTTTACACTGTTGAGTTTTCATTGCTAAACATCTGAGACTCATTTCGGAGCTTCTGGGTTTTAAATGAAAGAAGGGAACTTGTTTCTAACTTGTGGGATTAGAAACTTACTTTTGAGACAGAAAAAAAATGTTGAATAGTTCACCTTGAGGATAAAGTAAGCTCCCTCAAGGCAAGGGCTGTGGACATCATGACAAAATAATGACAAGGGTTTGCAGCTTTTAAAGAACGCATTGAACTGGGTAGGAATGTACAAACCAGAAAGGTCCAGATATCAAGTGGAGCGCCCCTTGCTAGCAATAATCCCTGTTTTTTCCTGGAAAAATAAACCCCTCCATATTAATATTCGACTTTTGAAACCTGAGTCACTTTTTCTCCCCTGTTAAACTGAAGTGTCGTTTTAGCACAGCCACCTATTCTCATGAGTATTTTTTAGCACTTGAATAGCTTTGTGGGAGTAACTGTAGTTTATGTTGATGATCAAATATGACCGAAGTTCCTTGGAGAAGAGAAGGCGTGAAACTCTGTGGGTCTCAGGCACATAGGATTTAAGCAATGCAACAGATTTTCAGAATTAAGAATTTATGGAAGACACCTAATTAAGGTTTCAATATTTTCTCCAGACTCTTTGAGGTCTTATACTGTTATACCTAAGGGTATCCATCAATAAGTAAAATTAAAATGATACCGTATCTTGACTGTTTCACTTTGGTTCATGGAAATACCAAAGGAATAAAAGAAAAGTAAATTAAATTGCTAGTTTTAAGTAACAGTGAATTTTAATTTAAAAATTAACAGAATATTCATTCATTCTCCTTCTCCTTTGTAGTGGTCTATGCTTCCTCTTCTATCAGTTACTAACATGTGGTTTTTCTTTTTTCAAGTCATTTGCTTTCTGCTGTTGGTTTGAATGGCTGCCATGTCAGAAAGAAAAAGTAAGAATCTGAAGGTTTTTAAATAATGCTGTGACAAGACAGGTGTGCCCTCTGCCATGCCTTCCAGCTCCATCAGCTGGGGTTGCATTTCAGCTGCTGGAGCAGGATCTCTATACCCCTGCTGCCCTCCTTTTGCAGAAGGCTCTGTAGGAAGAAGTGAGATGTGTGCTGTGCAGGGCACAGGACACAGACCATTTAAAACGTTCTAGTATATTTGATTCCTGTGTTCTTCCTTTACCATGCTTTTGGGGTTTTTATTAGCATCAATGGATTCCAGAGGTTTCCTATCCGAACAAAATTTGTTTCTCCCAACAGTGGAGAAGTTACTCATCTGTAGAATGAAATTAGACGCTGAGAGAAAATTGAAAGAATTCCTTTGGAACTGGTGGTGATATCCAGATTAATCCCCCATTTATTTCCATTTCCATTTTCCCCCAGGAAAGTTTCAACATTCTTCCAAGAAGTACCTTCTAAAAGGGTCTACTAGGTCATCATTTGTCATTTAGCACAGGCGTGGATATTAAGTAGTCACAGTTTCCCCTTAGAGGGAGAGGAACAGAGATTTCCTATATAAACCCATGCTGCATCCTTTGAGCGGCAGACCCAGGTCAGACTTGGAATTCTTCTAGAAATCCCTTTTCAGCTGACAGCAAAGCATGCATTCTCCAAGGCAGAGATGGTTCCTTGGCATCACGTCAGCAGGGAAAGAGGTAATGGGGAACTGAAAGGGAACGCTTTCTTGTCACTTTGGGTCTGTCTTGGTTGCTTGTAGTATAATTTCTACGGTCTTTAAAAATTAGGTTAAAGAATATTATCGGGAAGCCTTCATGAAATAACAATTTGGCAAGCACCTCTGTTAACTTAGTCCAACCTTGTGCAGGAAATCTGGGATTTATGTTTCAGGAAACCATTTCTAATCCGCCACAGCTCAGCCAACTCAAGTGGTGGGGATGACAAAGAGGAACTGTCTGCTTTGGGGCCGGGCCGGGCTGTCAGCGAGCCAGGAATCAAAGGTGATGTTCACCTTTTTAGGAAAACAACCCCTGACCATTGCTGGGCCCTAGGCTAGCTGGACGACACACGAATATGCCACCCTCTTTTAATTACACATCTCCTATTTTTGTAATGAAAACTGCCCTCCGAATTTTACCTAACAGCTGGAGGTATGATGTGGCCTTTAATTAAAAGTGACACACAGAGGAAGAGTGGGGTACCTGGGCAGCAGAACCAGCTTGTCTTCAGGCCCAGGACACTGGGTCTGGCCTTCTGGGGAGAGGTTTTCCTGTCCCCATAGTTCAGGTTATAGAAACAGGACAGCGGAGCAGTGTTGTGGCCCACACCGGGGAAAGATGACGAGGGATTCCATAAATAAAGATCTGGAGTGTGTGAGCTACAGAGAGACTCTTCAGCCCCAGGGGGCCCCTGTACCAAGAATGAGGTCGAGTGCCAAATGGAAGGAATGTGGGCAGATACCCGCTCCGCTTGCGATGGGAACTCGCCTGCACTGCCGCCCCGTCTACTGGGGGTTTCCCTGGTGAATCGTGACGGTGAGCAACGTGAGAGAGATGGGTTCTTCTCAAAAACTGCCGATTTGAAGTGACTTATTCAGATTCCTTAGTGAGGATTTAAAATGTTAGAAAGCGAAGGAACTTTGTAGAATTGCCAAACAAAAATGTGTTCACATAGTGGGATCTTTGAGTAGCTTTTTGCCTTGTTTTGAAAAGAAAAGATCACAAGCAAAAAACAAAACTTGGATTTGTGTTATTTTACGTTGAGGTCCGATTTAATTCCAACAACTTTAAAAAAAAAGTATATATATATATATATATATATGGATGGGATTTAACTGATTTCAAACACCTCTATCAAGATCTGCTATTGGAAATGGTACAGACACTATGTTCAAGTGCCTGAAAATATGTATGTGTGTGTGTGTGTGTGTGTGGTCAAGATGCTATGTTGAAATGAATTTTTTTTTAAAATGTCATGTTGGTGGGAATTATTACTTGCAAAAAGAGGACTTCATCTTTCCCTGTTTTGCCAGGTAACTTAAATGCCTTATGCTAAAAACATGACTTTCACCTATGATAACACACAGGTATATAGAGTACAGTTTACAAAGATGCTCAAGTTTATTATCTCCGCTGAGCCTCATAAATCCCTGGAGCAAGTCCAGGTGTGCGTTCTCACCTCCATCTTGAGAAAGGAGTTCATAGGGCAGTGGGCAGTGATGCCCCCACTATCATCTCACCGTGAAGCCAGGATTCCTCGCGACCTTCAATACCAGTCCACTCTCGCTCTCAGAGGTGAGTTTCAGACCTGCCCAAAGAAAATAAATTTTCCATTATCGAGTGCTGCTTTACAGTTATGCAGGTAATCGAGAGTGTTAAGAAAGAAGAATGACTCCATGTGTCTACCCTGTACCTTCTGCACACAGGTGGCTGGCAGGTGATTATATTTTGGAACAACTTTATGATCTCTTTAGTTGATCTTGGCCAGCGTTCTAAATGATTCCTGCATGTCCTCTGCTGCCCAAATCCCATTTTCTAATCTCTCTTCGCACACTTGCCAGGTTTCCTTTCAGCACGGCCAATAGTTTGTCCACTCACTCACCAAGAGTTTTATCAGGCATATCCTGCTGGCTCATAATTGTGCAAGGTCTTGAAAAACCAAGTGGCAGATCCTAGTTCTGATTTCATGAAATATTGCCTGGAAGGCTGATATTTGAGTCCTTTCTTTGGCAAGTATAAATGCATATTTTGTGCAGGGGCCTAGAAAAGCACTGGACAGAAGTAGAGTGTAGTTCTAGAAAGCTGAATGACTCAGGCTTGTCACTTCATCTCCTGGCACCATATACATACCTCCTTTGTCTAAAAAGTAAAGGGCTGGGTGAGAATTTTTTAAAGGCTCCTTCGAGACCTGCAGTTCTGTGATGTGGGTTCCTGCCTGCCTGGGCGTTGCCCTCAAGCAGCTCCTGGTATGTGTCAGCTACGGCTGGGGCCAGCTGTGTTCATCAGCTGCCCTTTGCCCTTCCATGGTGGAATTTGTACATCATCATATGAATGAATGTCTTATAACCTTTGCTTTGTGAAGAAAGCAGCTCTCCTTTGGCGCTTTCCCTTCTCATCTCCCTTGTTCGTATCTGCTCTCTCACTGTTCTCCTCAAGAAGCAGCTACATTAAAAAATACATATAAAAATAGAAAAGAAGCAGATACATATAAAATACATACAAAAATAGAAAAGAAGGTTTTATTAATGGGGAAAAAATCCTTCAAAAACTGTCTTTTCCTTTTCCATGATGTTAGTTATATACAGGAAATAAAAGCTGAGAATCTATGGGCTCTGATTTCTAAAACTCAAGCAGAAGCAAAGGCATTTCCCCAAGTCTTCTGAGACCCAGCCTGGTCAGTGGTTCTGGGGTCTGCGTGAAGGTTTATTTTATGTGAAGAACTGATTCACTGGGAAAGTGGATGGCTTAATCTCTTCAGAAACCATGGAAACCCCCAATCCCACTCTGCTGCCCTCTTATGGAGCTCTCTCAACAGAAGTGGAGAGCGGATGTCGTGGAGATGAAGTTAGAGATCCCGAATGCACACATTTAGAGCAAGATGAAATTCAGAGGCATCACTATTTCCAGAACCTATTTTTGGCTTTCTTCCAATTTGAAGCCACCACCAACATTCTGTTATGCTGTTTCCCATTGCGTGGATGGGTAGGTGGATTTATTTAATTTTTAATGAGTGATTCACTAGCCATAGCCATATGTTTTCCTCCTGTTGAGCAGAGAATTAAGTCATGTTTCCTTTTTAAAAATTATTTTTGATATAATATGAGTAATGCAGTATTCAGAGGCTTTGAGACAAGGGGGACATGGTAACATCACTCAAAGGAAGGCGTTTAACCTCCCCCAGCCTCTTAGTGAAATGACAATTATGATATCATCACATACGACTGTGGTTTTCTCCATAAGAAGAGACTGTCTCATCAAACATCCAGAAGGATTTCTTTCTCTAAAAATGTTTTGTCATTTTTTTAACATTTTTTTTTCATGTTACAGCAGATCCATTGCATTCATATGGTATGTTTCCCAAATGGGAGGTCTAGTAATAGCATCAGTTTCCCCCCAGGGTTTGTTGTACTTCCTCCCTGACCTCTGTTTACTCGAGTAGCCTCTGTCCCCCCAGCAGGGATCTGGTCACCCTTTCTGGTCCATACCTTAAATTAAAAATAGCACCAGAGATACTCTTGGCTGCCAGAGCTGTTCAGCTCTGTCAGCCGCACCCCCATCCCACCACACCCCGTCCACCATATGGCCCTTACCAAACTGTTTGCTCTCATTGACACCTTCACACTGCTCATTTGGGATAAATTCAAGGTGTAGTTCGTCCTGTCCTCAAAAGGAGGAGTTCACCCTGGGCCCTAGCACAAACCAGCGAGCCTGCCGGGCACGCGGCCGGAGCTCGCCCTCCACGCACAGCCTGGTGGGCCTTCCCTACATTGGATTTCAGTTGCGGTGGTTCCAAGAAGTTATACACACAAGGAAGGCAAATGCAGCCCCCCAAAATGTCCAGCAGCATCAGGAAAAGGTGCAAATCAGAGGAGAATCAATACAAGAAGGTGGGAGGGGCAGGAAGTCTACTGAATGGTCAGTGGTGGTAAAACAACACAAACCAGAAAAGGTGGCGAGGAAGCACCTGGTCTGGGAGCCAGGAGGCCTGAGCATCCTTCATCGTCTCCCCACTTCTAAAGGCATTGGTCTCCTTAGCCGTCCAGTGGGGGAGGTAGAACTACTTCTGTAAGGCTCCAGAATTCTGTCAATCCAAGATGAAACCCCTGAAAGAACTAGAAAATTGCACAAAAAGTGGCCCATGTTAGAGGCAAGGACTCTGAGAAGAGCATAGGGCAGTGGCTCTGGGCTACTTTTCTTTCTGGAAGTTCTGCTTTGAACCCAACATCTTACTTTCTGGAGCTGAGCTTCCCTGAAGAGGAGACACCCCTGTGTCAGTGTGATTGCTCACCATTTCTCCCAAGCTGGACTGGGGCTTGGCCACCCTGAGACAGAACTGCAGGCCTGGAACAGATGACCCCTCCATAAACTGACATACCAGCATCAGAAATCCAAGTACCTCATCAGGGTATTTGTAGCCCTGGTGCAAATGAAGACTTCATTTATCAACAAAACATGTTGATCCCTTTACGAAATTCATCTTAAAGGTAAAAATGTTAACTCTTATAAAACAGCATTGTCTCTCATTTTAAAAATTTATAACATATTTTATAAAAATTGGCCTGCTGTATATATCTCAGTGTCCCTGGGAAATTTGAAAAAATCTTGGATCTAGCAGCCTGATCAAGCAGATGATTGAAGGAATGGAGTCATTGAAATTTCTAATCCAAATTCTGTGAATGACAGAGAAGCAATACCAGCAGTGTCCCAGCCATCCTGGAAGTGTTTCTCTAAGTTTCTTAAGTCCACAGTCAACTGTTTTCTTCAAGGACATGTTTAAAAGGAAGTTAAATATTCACCTTAGGAAATGAAGTCAAATACAGAAAAAGGCCTGATAATACAGAGCTACCAGTTCAGCTTAGAAAATGCATATTTTTAACCCTTTTATTCTACTTTATCTTTGTATGTAAAGTGTTACACATGACTTGAAACTAATGCGTGGTTGGGGCATTGCAGAGGGACAGAGGACAGTTGATTTGGACCCCATCCTGGCTCTGACAGGTGGGGGCATCTCAGCTCCTGGAGGACAAGGAACATCTTGATTTGAATCCCCAGTGTTGACCCAGCACCTAGTAGACTTGAGGAACTCCATTTTTGGTGGATGAGTGGATGGATGGATGGATGGATGCATGGATAGGTGAGTGGATGGATGTGTGGATGGATGGATGGATGGATGGATGGATGGATGGACAGATGGAAGGGTGGGTGGGTGGGTGGATGGATGGATGCATGGATAG
>JAQZBX010080519.1:0-13807 GCA_029593785.1 Cabassous unicinctus | reverse complement strand
CCTACTTGTTTCACCTTGTAGGAGCTGACTTTCATGAAAAAGCACCTATTAAGGTGCCTCCAGTTGGATTGTTCACAGTCTTGTAAATTTTCACCCCAAATTTGTCCCCTAATAAATGGCAACCCATTTCTGGTACTTTGAAGTGGCAGCCCTTTGGCAAACTAAAACACATGGCCTAAGGGGCCTGGCCCAGCACACCTGTGCTCACACTGCCCACCAGTCAGGTTGCTCTTCCCATGATGCCTGTCCTGCCACCTGCACAATTCCCACTGAGCTAATCAGGGTGCTATGAGGAGGGCTATGGCACCACCAGGTGGGAAGGCCCAGGAGGACACATTGAGTTGACACACTGTGACCAGGACAGAAAAAGGGAGCCAGCCCTGTATGCTTGTGGGTAGAGGGTGCCTGGGAGAAGGCACAGCAGGGGAAGAGTTGGGGGCAGAGGTTCTTTGGCCAGAAAGGAGGTTACAACAGTGACTGCTGTGGGCAAAGCCTCATCTGTGGCTCACCTTGAAGAGGAGCTGTTTCCCAGCCCTGCTGTGTTAATCAGCAGGATTCACATTGGGATGGAGAAAGGGGGAGAATTCACTCACAGGAGAGAGAGGTGAAGATAGAAAAGCATTTTGTGTAGGACTTAGGTGGGTGTCCTGACATTTAGCTATTTTGTTTAGCAGCAAGTTCGTAGGCCAGGACTCACTTCAAGGGGGGATTTATAGGGTTGCTTATACCTGGAAGCTGTGATGGCAGGGAAGCAGAGCACAGGCAGCCCAGCAGAGAGGTTGACAGGAGGCACTTGCATCTGACCCTAAATACAATAGGAAGCCTCTGGAAGGATTTGTGGCACAGCAGCAAGGCCTGAATTTCATCTCATTTCAACCTCATACAGACTGAGACAGCAATCCAGGAGTGAAAGTGAGCTTCCAAAGATATCACAAAGATATCACCTGACACTGCTTTGAGTCATATTTGATGTTATGTCTATCCCCTTCCTGTTTATTCCACATTGTATTAGTCAGCCAAAAGTGTACTAATGCAAAATACCAAAAATCTGTTGCTCTTTATAAAAGGTATTTATTTGGGGTAGAAGTTAGTTATCAGGCCATAAAGCATAAGTTTATTTCTTCACCAAAGTCTGTTGCCATGTGTTGGAGCAAGACAGCTGCTGACATTTGTCAGGGTTCAGGCTTTTGGGGTTCCTCTCTTCCCGGGGCTTCATTTCTCTCCAGGCTCAGCTCCTCTGGTTCCTCCACAAGGTCAGCTGTAGACAGTGAGGCTCTTTAGGCTTTGCCTCGCTCCACATGGCCAGCTGTAGACTATCAGGCAAATGGCTTGTCTCTAGCCCATGGCCTTCTCTCCTTCCTCACAACCAAGGCCCTCCATCTGCTTGCCTCCCCAGGCTCCAGCCTCAAAACTGCAACATCAAAATTACTCCAACTCTGTCCTTGACCATGTCTTTTATCTTTGAGACCCCACCAACCAAGGGATGTGGCTCAATGCCCTACTGACATGGCCCAGTCAATGCCTTAATCATTTCTTAATCATGCCCAGATTAACAGACCAGTTTACAAGCACAATCCAAATATCTATTTTTGGAATTCACAACTATATCAAACTGCCAAACTGCTACATATGTGTATTTCAGTGTATTAGCTATGAGTGAAACAGACCAGGGGGTTTGCAGTGTTCACCCCACATTCACCAGATGATATCCCAGGAAGGAGATGCTACAAGGATTCCCAGTGTTTTGGTGAGGGGACTGGGGAGGCCTCAGTGACTAGACTGGTGTCAAAAAAACTGAAAAGTGGTAGCCAAGTCTGAACCCAGCTGGGTCTCCTCAGAGCTGGGGCCTGAGCTGCACAGAGGCCTTCCAAGGAAGCTGTGGGGAGGGACATGTTGACAGAACTGTGTCCAGTTAACAAGATGATCTAGGTGAGGATAGACAGACAGCCATGCAGAGGGGCTTTTGTGAAGTTCTTACTGTAGAGGAGGCCCAGGTAAGGGGACCTAAGGAAGTGACATCATTTCTTTGGTGACAGACCCCAACAGAACTTGTAACCAGGCACCCAGATTCGAGAGGCAACTCCTTCCCAATTCAGTTTCCAGGAGACTCTTGATAGAGCACCATTTATTACTGCTGTGTTCCCAGATCCTGAGGCTCTGGCTTCACCCCAACCAGGAATGAGTCCACTTTCCAAGGCTTTCGACATTGGCTCAGGCTTCAGCCATGAAGCCCCGGGCGATTGACCAGGAGGTCCCCAAAGGTAACACATTCCATCCACCTCCCAGTGTGAGGAGGGCATGAGCAGGGGACCACCCTTGGAAAGAACAGGCCATCAGGGATGGGAACCCAGTAGGTTCTCCCCTGTCACCTGCCAGGGCATGGCTGGAAGCAGGGGAATGTGCATCTTGGGGGTAGCACCCATGTGTAAAAGTGTTAATCCTGAGCCCTCAAGCTGTTTTCTCCTCTCCAGTGGGGCTGCAGGGGAAGCCAGACACCCATCTGGGCCTGACCTGTGTCCTGGCCCAAAGGAAGTGCAGCTTCCCCTGTGGAGCAGGGCAAGCCCCTCACTGATACCTCTTGGCCTGATTCCTGGGCACTGTGTTTGCAGAGCTCCATGCAGGTGGTTGGTGAGCAGCTGGAGGACAGGCGTATCTACACCATCTGTTCAGAAGGTTAAGGTCCCTTTGGCCCCAGCCAGGGACAGCACTGGTTCCAGGTGGGAGCAGGGTCAATGGGGGAATGAAACAGTGTGGGGGGAGCACCCCAGGGCTTCTATTTCACCCTGGTGACTCCCCAGCTCTCTCTCCCAGGGCTTTGAAGCCTGAGAGTCCCAATGTTCCATTTCCCAAGGAACCTGGGTGCCCAGAAATCACCCACCACATTGCCATTCCACAGACAAGAGGGAAGGTCATTTCCAATGTTTAAAGGAATAGCAAAGAGTAGGCTTTGCATGGATGTCCCTTCAGGGTCAGCTGAAGGGTGGGCTCCCGTCACACATGTGTGCATTTTGCAGCTGTATTTCACTTTCCACTCCCAGGCCCAATGTCCCTGGGCAGCAGTCTTCACAACAGTCCTTCTAACCCCTGCTCCAAGCCATAGAGCTCCTCTCACTTAGGAGGGCTCCTGCCACCACCCATATCATCCCCTTGACCTTTCCAGATCAGGAGCTAAGGCCTGACACAGCTGCACAATATTCCAGAAGGGAGGTGGCTTAAAGCAGTGAATCAGCCATCAGTGCTGCTGGACCCTTAGCAGTACTTTCCTGTGGCCCTGTCAGCACTGCTGCCCTGAACACCTCCCGGGGGGCCCCAAATCCTAATCCCTCTTGCCCCTGGCTGAGGCTCCCAGGAAAGGGATGTCTGGGCTGAGGACATGCAGCCATCCCTTTCAACAGCAAAGGTCAGATAATTCCCTAAGATTGGAGCAGGTTGGTTACCACTGGCTATCTGTGTGGCTGGAAATGTCCCTGAATCCAATCTTGAACCATATCTTTGCATTTTCCCTCATTTTCCTGATCTGGGGTCAGGGTGGCAAATGGCATCATCTTGTGCCGTTGGCCACATGAGCAGTGGAGAAAGTCATTTACTGACCAGGTGGGTCTGCTGTTCCTTGAGGTATCTGTTCAAATCTTTGGCCCCACAGGTGGGTTTCTCCCCCAGGGACACTCAAGGCATCTGCTCTTTGCCAGGTGTGGGGTCTCAGCTTTCAATTATTTCCTCTCCTTCAAATCTATTAGAAGGCTGAGGTCCTTTCTCTCCTGGAGACATGCACGTCCCTGTCGACCTCTAGTTGCTGAAGACTTGGGTGCAGCAGGTCTCCCCATAGCCCCAGCCCCACCTGGGGGTCCACAGTGCTTCCTCTAACCATGTGTGTCCCCTGTCCCACCCTAGAAGATGAGTGACTGGGTCCTCCCAAGGTACGAGTACCACATTGTGCGCACGGTAAAGGCAGGCCCGTGGTGGAAGCTGGTCGAGCACCTGGTGCCCACCTTCCAGGAGGGCGACCTCGAGTATGTCAACACCTTCCTTGGCACATACTGGGTGTTCACCACCCCCGAGCAGGTCCTGGACTGGTGTTCCATAGGTGAGTGCCCGCCCATCCCTGGAACTTGACGGCTCTGCCGCCAACTTGCTTGTGGCTCAGAAATGTCATTTCCACCACTGGTTTCTGATTCCTCCTTGGGAAGGGGGGCGGTAAGAGCACCACCTTCCAAGGTTGATTGTAAGAACCACCTGGGAAGATCCATGGAAAGGGCTTCCCTGAGCCTGGCTCAGTGGGCACGGCAGCTGCAGGTGCATGGTTGTTCCAAGTCAGGACTTTCCTCTCACCAGTGAGGAGGCTCTCAGCCTCACCCCCTTACTGAAACCCGGATTTCTCAGTTCTAAAGGAGGTTTGAGATCCATTTTGTGGCCTTTGACTTTGTCGTGGTCAGAGCATGGATCAGTGTAGGCTACCAGACAGGTCCAGGCCCACCCTATCTCTGAGAAGGTGCCGCTTCTGGCTCATTCTGCACCAAGTATACATCAAGTGTCTACTAGGTACAGGCACTTTCTTAGGCATGTATCTCATGCAGTGAACAAAGCAGACAAAATTCCCTGCCCTTCTGGGTTCCATTTGAGTTGGTGCTGCAGGCAGTAACTCACATCCTCTTAAGCAGGGGATACTCTCAGTAAGTTAGCTGTGATATCCTCATGGTCTCCCCTAGATATGGACGTAACCTATGTGACAGGGACAGGATGCTGACACTGACTCCTGAAATGACAACGTGAATGTACCTTGGAGGAGGAGAGGGGCTCTCCTCACCAGAACCAACTGTGGTGTGTTGGGGGGCAGGTGGCAGGGAAGGGCCAGTCAGAACCCTGCCCCCTGGAGGGCTGAGTCCAGAGGGCTTCTCCCTCCACTTGGAAAGGAGGCAAAGGAGGCTGTAGGCAGGGCCCTGGGCCACTGGCTGCAGAGGACCCTACCCCAGCACAGCCCCATCACAGCCCCAAGGCCCCAAACCCCACCTCACACAGGCCTATGACAGGAGGTGCTGAGCAGCCTGATCCAAGTCTACCATGGACCTCAGTACGGTCTGCCTGCAGGTATGGCTGCACCCCTGTCATTTAGGTGGGCTGTGTCAGTGGGAAGAGGAGACACACACATGACACATGGCAGAAGATGAGGCAGCTCCTCAGCACAGCAGTTACTGGGTGGGGGCCACAAGGGTCTGGACAGGGAGGACAGACCCTGTGCCCACATCACTCACAAAGTGATGAAGCTCCTACTGTGTCAGTGCTGGGCTGTGGACAGACCAGTTAAAACCCTTCCCTGTCCTTATGGAATTTATATTCAAGTGCGAGGGTTCCTGGAGGCCAGCATGAAAGGAAAGGCAAATATCTGACTCTGCTGCCCACCCACCTGCCCTCAGCACCATCTCCTCCTTGCTGGGCACCTGGATGGACCAGTACTGTGAGGATTTCCTACAGCCATCACACTCTCCCTGCCTCAAGCTGCTGGTGGCCTATGCCCAGGTGCATCAACCTGGCTCTGCCCTTGAATGCCATGCCATCATTCTGCTTTCACACATGAGCCAACTGGAGTCCATTGATGCAGACACAAAGTATGAGGAGGCCCTGGGGTGGGAGCACTTGAGGTTGTGGGTCAGGGCTGAACTGGACACATTGGCAGGAACTATCAGAGGTTGCCCTTGAGCCAGAAACAAAGAAAAGTCCCAGACACATCAGCTTGGAGACTGCTGTCTGGGAACACTTTGGGGCTGGATCTTTCCCTAGAGATAGTGGGATCTTCTCTATATTTGAAAGACATTTGGAGTCATTCATGGTGTGGAACCTCCCTCTTCTCCAGCTCTTTTGTCATCCCCAGAGCTGCAAATGCCTCCAGTGTAACATCTAGTGCAGGTTCCTCCACCTGTGGAAGACACAGGGGCAGTTCCAGAGCCTGAATCAGCTCCATCTCCACCTCTACTGCCACCTATGGAGTTTGCACCAGTGCTTGGTATGGAAATAGAGCCTGATGCATTACCTGATGTTGCACCAGCTCCTGAGCTGAAGGTGGCTTTAGCAAAACCACAACCACTACCCACAGGGTTGACCCATGACTGCCCTGGAGCCAGACCATCCTACTTCATCAGGTGGAGCACTGGCTCAGGAGCTGCAGGGAGCTACATCAAAATCAGTAGCACAAGTTCCAGAGCCAGTGGCTCCCACATCACCATCAGATGCACCAGTTCCAGAGCCATAGGCAAGTTCAGCTCCACATACATTGTCAACAGTACATGCCTTAGCACTGCCCATTATGGGGGTAGAGCCTGCTCCTTCACCATCAGAAGAACTGGTTATAGAACTTGAAGCTTTTGTGTCACCTCCACTGCTACCTATGGAGGTAGGACCAATGCCCACTCTGGAGGTAGAGTCGACTCCATTCCCAGATGTAGCTGCTGCTACAGTGCTGGAGGAAGCCATATCACCATCTGTACCAACAGTTCCTGAGCTAGAGGCAGTCCCACCACTACCTCCAGTGCCACCTACACTGTTCATGGCAGTGCTCATACTACAGCTACAGCCTGTTAACTCACATTCAGCAGCAACGGCACTTGAGTCAGAGGCAAGTGTGGCACCACCACCAGAGCCACTGCCAGAGCTCACATCAGCAACAAGGCAGGCTAAACCACCAGAGCCTTCCTGTCCCTGGGAAGAGACCAAAGAGGATGGCCTGAGTGAGGAGAAGGTTGACCTCCTGGCTTTCCTTCCTGAGCTGGTGGCTGAGCAGTTGATGCGGATGGATAAGGTGAGCAGCTGGGCTCAGCAGGGTGGAGCTGGGTGGATCTTCCTCCCGACATCTGGTGCCCAAGCCTTACCATCTCCTGAATCAGAACCTTATGATCTGGGCCCAAACCCTGGCTCCACTCCCAGCATTTCAACCTGGGCAAGTTTATTAATCCCCAAGCCTGCATTTCTCCCCTCTGGATAGTAGATATGGGACACTAACCAAACCTGCCACATGCAATGACTGTGAAGATGATATGAGAGCAAAGAAATAGAAGCCTGAGGAGGTTTGGCCTTGGGTGTTTGAATGAAGTGCACTGAGGTGCAGCCAGCTCCACAGGTGTGCCACTCTGTGCTGGGTGTCTCCACCACATCAATACTAATAAGCCCCTGATGTACACTGGAGCTTCAGGCAGGCACTCAAAGCCTCTGGTCCCTATAGGGACCATGCACCTGAGCACAAGCAGTCCCAGGAGGTTTTATCAGGAAGGGCAATGGTACCACCCAGGCCTGTGGCTGCATGAGGCACCTCGGCTGCTGGGGTCTGTGAGGTGGACTTGTAAATGAAGCTCCTTCCACCCCGCTAGCTTTGGGGCTGAGGTCTCTAGAGTGCTAGGTCCCCTCAGGGAACAGAGAGCCCACCCTGTTCTCAGCCTGCCAAGCTCCAGCTGAGACCACTGGACACTGGCCTGGGTACTGAGGGCCTCTGGGATCAGAGGTGTGGGGGATGGGGTTGACTGACATCCCCTCCTCCACAGGATCTGTTCAAGAATGTGGTGCCTTATCACTGTCTTGACTCCAACTGGTCCTGGTGCAAAAAAAGTGTAAGGAGCATATGGTGCCCACTATCCATGCCACCATCACCCAGTTGAACCATGTGATCTACTGCATCATTGCCACCTGCCTCAGGAACCAGAGAATGAAGGCCCCAGACAGGGTCAGGGTGGTGGAGCACTGGATCGAGGTGGCCAGAGTATGCTCAGGGGGCCTTCTCTGGATTCCTGAAACCCCTCTTTGTTCCTATCAGTTTTAAGGACTGCAGGCCCTCCCTGGCCTGTAGCAGAGCCCTATACTCTCCTCACTTTCCAACCAGTCTGCTCCTCCAGATTGGGTATGTGTGTCACTCTGTGTCCATGGTGAGACTCACGGTCTCCCTCAGGGTTTGTCTCATCCAAGAGGGGACATGTCAGCTGAGGAGGCTGAATGTGGAGTGGGGGACACTCAGACCACCTTTCATTGTTTATCTTTCTCCCTCCACAGAAGTGCCAAATCCTTAAGAACAACTCCTCATTCTACAACATCATTTATGCTCTCCAAAGTTTTTCAATTCTCCATCTGTTTAAGATGTGGTATGAAGTTTCCAGGTGGGCAGGCCTCTCTCTAGGGGACACCAGGTTGTACCAAGGACCCCACAGGGACACACTTCAGGGAACCTGGGAGGCAGCAGCTCCAGGGCAGGGTCCAGGCAGGGTGGAGCTCTAGGTCTCCATACCACCTGAAGTCAGCTGTACTGCCTCAACACTGATTCCTTTCTCTATCAATTATGGAGTTGAGCCAAATGTGTACATGGTAAGTGTTTGTTCCCAGCAATGCTGTGTGTCCAATTGAAACCTACACATGTAAAAACCATCTCATGAAATGGGGATGGGGGTCCCCATTGTGCCCATGTGAGAGCTCAACTCCCAAGTCCACACTGTCCTGCACTGCTCAGAGCTACCCAGTTTCAGCACCACCCATCCAGGCAGTTTGGGTCCCAGGCAGCTAAAATAAAGGGGATTAACACTTATTCCCTCCCACCCACTTCCACATTTCTACTTCTTTCTTGCTGTTCCCCAGGGACAGCTTAGGCCTATTTTGGACTCTGCCTGAGATTTACAAAAATGAGTGCATCTACTCCCAGTGCAGAGAGCTGATCATCAAGGTAAAGAGAAGGCTGAGGCTCAGGGCTCAGGAGGTGGGGTTGTTAGTTTTTCACTGAAAGTTTCTTTGAAAACACCCAGTCTGGCCTATTCTGTAGGAAGATGAACAATGTTTGGTTCATGGGCAGGTGGAAGGATACTTGCAAGGAAATAGGCTGTGGTTCTCATATGCAGTGGATGTGGCTGGGACATTCCAGAAGGAGATAATGAACTGGCCGGATGAGAACTCACCATCCACGTGGAAGGGTCTCATAACTGTGTCTCATTACTAATGACATGTGTGTCAGAGAGCTATGAGAAATATTTGGGAGACAGGAAATCATGGTGGGCCCCCCATGACCATAACTAGCAACTTCCACCTTAAGAAGGAAGCAAAACTTCAATGCTCAGTACTCCTGGCAGCCCCAACCTATTTGGACAGTCAGACGTGGCACCTTGTAGACCTGTTCCTAAGTGGATCCAGGAACATGTCTGTAGGCAGAATATACTGAGTGGACCACTGGCATCTTTTGTGTGCCTTTGGGGAGACTTTGGGTTCTACACTCCAGAAGGCTGGAGTAGACAGGAGCTGCTCATCTAGGCTTCCCGAGACACCATATACTGATGCTTCATGGATGGGATGACACGAGGCCCCCCCCACTCAGACCAGGAGACCCATAAACTGGTTAGTGGCTGTGGGTGCTGGGGTGACATCAGCTCAGACCTCCATCTGGGAGGAAGCGGCCTGTCCTCCAATGCCCTGACTGAATGGGTACATGTTGACACCCTCATGGCTTCTGTGTCCTCATGTGAAATAGAGGCATGACCATCCAGTAGTGCCACCCTCATGGTGAGGTGGTGAGGTTCAAGGGAGAAAAGGAAGGTGTCTGAGTGTTCCATTGGCTCTGAGGGGGAGAGCTCAAAGGCCAGAGCTTCTGCACTGCTAGTGTGCAAAACTGAGTCCTCTGGACTCCTGATGAAAGGATCAGATTTTTGTCCTCATAGCACAGATGAACAGACTCAGGAAACTGATGTGCTTGCACAAGGTCACTCAGGAGACATCAGGCATGTGGTGGCAGCAGATTTCTGGCTGCCCACTATGGCTGGTGGTCGAAGACCCAAGGGACAATAGGTGAGGGGTGGAGGGCCTCACTGATCTCATCATCCTCAACCTTGGCAGAAGTCGATCTAAGTTTTCCACCCTGGAGATGATCCCCGAAATGGTCCAGAAGCAGCAGCAGCTGCAAGAGAGGGTGAGTGTGCCTGAGGCTGGGAGGGTGAGGTGAGGTGGCCTCCAAGTCAGGAAGGGGGCCCTTCTCAAACCCATCATTCCTGGACACTGAGCCTGGAAAGCCTTTCTTCAGTTTCCCCTCTCCTGACCTTTAGGGCCTGAGCTGTTGGAATCCTGGGGGTCCTAGTTTCAGTCAGTCAGTGCAGGAGCTTTGAAGAGCAGACTCAGGGAGCATGGGGTGGGGGAAGGGGTGAACTTGGTGACTGAAGAAAAGCCAGTGGTGCAAGGTGACTGCAAGGGAGTTTGTGATCCTTAGATGCTCTGAGGGGAACTCAGGGGGTTACTGCTAAGTGTTCTAGACTGTCCCAGAAGATGGCTGGGTGGTCCTAGGAGTCTGAGACTGAGGAGTTTGCAGAGCTGGGTCTTGGGGGCATGTGAGAGCCTGTGCTCATCCCCACCCCACCCAATGCCACAGGGTGACATCCAGGGCATGGCCCCATGCCTGAGAACATTCCTCACTTAATTTTTGTTGTTGGACTATGCCATGCAGGAGTGTCTGGATATAAGTGAACCTAGGGGCCAGGGCAGGGTGGGAAAGGGACCCTGAGGCTTGGGAAGAAAGGCACCTCCATGAGCCCTGAGCTCTTAGCAGTGGGCACACCACCTCTCCTGAAAGCTTCTGAGCCGCTCTGGGTGCTGGTGTGCCATGGGCTTCTTACAGACAAGGAAATGGAGCCTGGTCCAAGAGGCCATCTCTCCATTGCCCTCAGATGCTGGTCCTGGAAGATCTCTGTGTCTCCACTCCTGGTGCCCAGGAGCCTGCCTGGGTCCATCACTGTCTGGACTGCCCTGTGCGTGTTGACCCCTCAGTAGTGCAGTGTGACAGGGGCTGAGGGGCTGTGGGCATGGCAATGGCTGGGGGCCCCTTTATAATGGATGCAAACTCTCTTCCTCCCAGGGAAGGAAAGTCAGTTTTGACGAGAAGAGGAAGGTGAACATCTGTGGCCATAACTGTGAGGGAGGGGCTGGGGTGGGATCAGGGAAGAAAAACAGAGACCCTCCTGGGCAGGACACCCCCTGGCTGCATGCAGCTTCCTCTTAAATTGAGGGGGAGAGTGGGTGGGGGTCATTCATCTGATAAAAGACAACTTTGCTGTGTGAAATCAGCCCTGAGGGCCAGTAGAGCTTGGAAGGGAGTGAAGGGGTGGGGGACCCACAGGAACAAAACCAGCCACTGGCCCCCATCACACCCAGCAAGCCCACCCAGGTATTGGCAGTTTTCCTTCCCTCTGGCCCCAGGAATACCAGATGGTTGCTGAGCTCCAGCAGCTCCAGGCCAGTTGCTGCTATGATGCCCTTGTGCCCAATGAACAATTTAGGGACTGGTTTGGGGACATGAAGCAGCTCAGCAAGAATGACAGGTGAGGCCAGGACAGAATCAGGCCATGGTAGGGGTGAAATCATCTGGTGGCTCTTGTGTCAGCTAGGACCTGTTTCCTGAAGACATTTGGGGCATGCAAATGCCAACTCCTGTGCAGACACTGGGAGGGATGCCTGAGATGTGGCTCTAGGAACCTCACAGTGGCCTCTCTGTCCTGTAGCTACCACCTGTCTCAGGAGATAGAACCCCCATCCCAATGGGTTTAGGGCATTGCTCAATGCTACATGGCTGATGCTTGTAAGAATTGAGACTCAAACCAAGATCATCAGATTTTAAATTCCAACTGTTTCTGCTGAACCATGTATTCTTTTGTTGGCACCTGCAATGCACAGTTGAACAATTCCCTATTTATGCTTTTCTATGTGCAATCCTCACTCCTATTGTCTTCTACCTCTTTATTCTTTCAGAAACAATATGATAGTGCTAAAAGGGCTTGGGGACCAGGCAGACCTTATTACATATTTTGGGTTTTTCCTGAAAAAGTTCACTCACCACCAAACATCCACTGAGGATCCATCGGTAAGAATTCCTTGCATTTCTGACCCCTTCCTGCAGAGGCTGCTTTATGTAGGCAAAGCACTGGTCAATGGCTTTCTCTAGCAGCTGGATCTTGTCTTCTGCAAACTTCCACAGGCTCCTCATATAGAAGTATTCATTCTATGGGTAAGAGCCATAAGGAGAATGAGGCCAGTCCCTCCCTAAAGGCACCTTTTTGCCAAACTTTGCTTCAAGTTTGTCACCAATACAAGATTTAGCTGCAGATATTCACCCATGTTTGACCACCTTATTGTCCACTTCTGGCATTCCTAATTGCACTAACCTCCTTAAGCTTTGCAGAATTGGGAAATAGAACAAATACATGCATCCTGCAGCTTATTTTATGTGTATTATCCATTAGGCTTTGTGGAAGTAATTATCTAAATGAAAAATCCAATTACCATTCAAACAGATTTTTCTAATGACAATTGATTCAACATATGTTCAATGATCTTCATCTTTGTGCAAAGCCGTCTTTTAGGATAATATTTTTCAAACTTTACTGCTCATAAGAATCACCTAGAAATCTTATTAAAATCTGAGGGTTGGAGAGTCTACATTTCTGACAAGCCCCAAGGTGGCACCAAGCTTCTGAACCCTATGCCATGCTTTGAATAGAAAACTTTGTTTATTTACCAAAAAATAAAGTCCTGGTGTAGGAGAACATAGTCTAGTCAGGCAGAGAAACATGTTCAAATAATACAGGGGAGTGACCACCAGGGGCAGTCTTGACCTCTAGTTCCAAACTGGGAACTCCTACTGTTGTTCCCCTGTGTGAGAACCACACCCCTTAGCTTGCCACATAAGGCCTTTCATAGTCAGGACAGAATCAGCTGCTCCAAAACCACTGTCTTTCCATTGGCCTGACACAGCCTCCCAGGTAGCTCCCCTTGAATGTGATATTCCCCAAATATGCCATCCCTTTCCTGGCACCATGTCTTTGCACATGCTGTTCCTAACTTCATTCTTGAAGATGTTTTGCATGTGATGCTTTCTCTGACTCCCCAAGGCAGATTGGGGCTCACTTTCCTGAGCTCCCATAATATTTTGTATCTTCCTGTATTACAGCATGTGTCAGACCGTGTTATTTCTATGTAATGACATATGTCTCCTTCACTGGACTATGAACTTACCGACAGGACAGACTGTGTTATTCATGTTTATTATTCCAGGTCCTGGAACAAAGAGTGCAACTGATAAACATTTTTTTGAGTAGAGTAGCACAGAGACACTGGTGGATAATGTAGGCTTTTAAATTCTATTCTAAATTTTATGTCAGAAATTGTATCAAAATAGTTATGTGAACTTATACACATGACCTAACATCTCAGGACCTCAATTGCATTATAATCAAAATAACTGAATCAGGCTAAATGATCTTGCAAACAATCTCAAACTCTAAAACTCTGTGACTTTATGAGTTTTAGAATTATGGAGCCTATTTAGTTTAACGAGTACTTCAGGAATTTTCATACTTCCCCCCCCCAGATATCTGAGCATGTGACAGGACAAAGGCACCAAGTAAATTCACAGACAGGTAAACATTTTTTGGATTATATATACAAACAAGCCTCTCTGAGATAACCAAGAATAACCTGTATTCCACTAGATGTAAATGACATCACTCCTGCCATGATATAAACATATTCCATCTGGTTCAAGTCTCAGGAGAGATGGAAAATAGCCACTGGCTATTCTTAGTTTCCTCTCAGCCCATCTGTATCAGTAAAATATTATTCCTTTCTATTTTACTTACATGCTACCATTTTTTTAACCCTCTAATTATCTTAGTAGTCTTTAGACCATCTCAGCTTAGTATCTTCTTTTTATATGAAAAGAAAAAGTACCATAAGTTAATTTTCTAACGTGGTAAACAGGAGTGTTCTGCCCAGACTAGGAGGGAGAATATGTAACACACTTATTGTCCTTACT
>JAQZBX010080518.1:0-13800 GCA_029593785.1 Cabassous unicinctus | reverse complement strand
TCCTGTACCTGTTCTACCATTGTGCACTGGAAGCAGCTAACTTGTTCTCTAGGTTTCACAGACTGAGGGGACTTGTGCCCCAGGACAGACCTCACCCAGAACCGAGGTTGATGGGAATTTGTTCTCAGCATTGCTACTGACACGCCTTCAGGCTTTTGGCATGTTGTGATGGGATGGATATATTGTGTATGTGGGAAAAGCATGTCTTTTTGGGGTCCAGGGGGCCGACTGTGGTGCATTGAATTGTGTACCCCAGTTTGGAAATGGTCTTGGTCTGCATTTTGGTGAGTGTGGACCATTGTAAATAAGATTTCCTCAAGATGCTACTTCAGTTAAGGCATGGCCCACTGATTCAGATTGGGGTTTAATCCAGATTACTGGAATCCTTTAAAGGCAGAGTGAAAGTCAGACAGAGGGGGAAACCAGGAGAGGCCTCCGCGGACCAAAGAGTGCCACCGCCTTCTGGAAGAAAGCATCGCCTTGCTGGCGCCTCGATTTTGGACTTTATTGCCTCAAAATGGTGAGCCAATAAATTCCCGTTATTTAAGCCAACCTGTTGTATGCTATTTGTTTTAGCAGCTGGGTCACTAAAACAGTCTGGCCTTGGGAAGCTTCCTGGCCCGCTCACACAGGGGTTAATCCCCGGGGAAGTGAAGCTTCAGTAGGAAATGCTAACTTATCACACCAGCCTCCCACCAAGGAGCCTCCTCCCACTCCCGGACTGCACACAGCATGGTAGTCCACTTACTTCCACATGACGTTCATTCGGCAGAAGCTTCTGGAAGCCTCTGGGCCTTCCTGCACTGGGAGCCCTGGCCACTTGAGGCTCAGGAGGGACCCGAGGAGCTGAGCAGCCTGCTGGGTATGGACTCTCTTCTGCTGCAGGAGGAAGGATGTCCCAGGAGCGGAGTTCTCTGATGTGGGCAGGGACCCTGTGTTCCCAGGTTGGAAACTCTGACCTCTAATTCTGTCTGATCTCAAGGTCTGACCCCTGGCTCTCAGGCCACCTGCCTGACTATGATTTTCCTCCCATCCCAGGAGTTTCTACATGAATCCCAGTGTGATGGTTCGAAGCTGTATGGATCCCAGAAAACATACATGCAATGTATGTTTCTTAAAATTAATCCATTCCTGTGGATGTGGACCCATTGTAAGTAGGAGCTCTTGATGAGTAGGATCGTAAGTTAAGATGTGACCCATCTTAATCCTCAGGGTGGGTCTTAATCCTCTTATTGGAGTCCTTTATAAGAGAATGAAATTCAGACAGAAGAGAGAAAACCACGGAAGCAAGAAGCTGAAAGCAATGAAAGCCGGAAGAGAAGGGAGAGGCCAGCAGATGTCACATGTGCCTTGCCATGTGACAGAGGAGCCCAGGATCGCTGGTAGCTGCTCTTCGGAAAAAAGCATCACCTGACAATGGCTTGATTTGGATAATTTTCTCAGCCTCAAAACTGTAAGCTTGAAAGCTAATAAATTCCCATTGTTAAATGCTGACCCATTTCACGGTATCTGCTTTGAGCAGCTTTAGCAGACTAAAACACCCTTGGTGCTCAATTGATTATTTTCTGATTGCTTTTTATTTTAAGACTAGGACAGGAACCAGTTTACTGTGGTTGTCTGTGGGAGTCAGTACTCCTGCCTGCTGCTGGAACTTAACTTATTCCAGTAGAGAATGGAGTTATTTTGAGCCAAGTGCTGTAAGGCACTCAGTTCTCTGGGTAGCATTTTCTCCAGGTGGAGTTAACTTTAATGACTTACTATATATCTGTTCACAAGTGGGTGATATATAGTTAATACCAGTCCCTGACTGACATCTCGAAAACATCCATCATCTGTAAAGGTCTGTTAGATTTAGGAAGTGGAAGAAGACTTAGTTTCAGGTTGTTTCTGCCCACGCACTCTCTCTCTCTCTCTCTCTCTCTCTCTCTCTCCCTCATTTTTTAGGAGGTACCGGGGATTGAGCCTGGGACCTCGTACATGGGAAGCAGTTCTCAGCCACTGAGCTACACCTGCTGCCCTGGCCATGTCCTCTCTGTAGGTGATGGAGCAGGAAAGCTGTGGGTGCAGCCTGGCTCCTGGTGTGAAGTGGAAGGACAGACAGCCATGAGGGGCAGCACCTCTGTGTCCGTGTGGCCCTGGCCTTTTTGGGTGTGGTCTCCACTCTTTCAATGTGTGTGGTGTCCTGTGTCTTCCCAAGAACCCTCGGAGTAGGCAGGCGGTGGCTGGGATCCCGTTTTCCAGAGAAGGACACTGAGGCCCAGGAGACTAGTGGCTTGTCCAAGGTTTCGCAGCTCCTAAGTGACCGAATGCACGTTTGAAGCCAGGTGAGGCTGACTCCCCATCTGCAGCGGTGTCGAGCGCACAGGTGCTCAGTAATTGGGGGGTGAATCACGTTCCCCACAAAAGGCATGTTCTTGTCCCAACCCCTGGTCCTCAGGGCGTGAACCCATTTGTAAATAGGCCCTTGAAGATGTTATTAGTTACGTTGTGCCCTTAACTAAGGTGGACCTTGATCCAATAGGGCTGAAGAAAATTGGACACAGAAGAGAAGCCATGGGTAGCAGCCAGGAGCTGGAAGTCAAGGGAGCCCAGAAGAGACAGGAGAAGACGCTGCCATGTGCATTGCCACGTGACAGGCCAAGGAACCCTAAGGGTCGCCGGCAGCCAGCCCCAAAGCACCACAGTCTTCAGGGAGAAAGCATCGCCTGATGCCTTGATTTGACATTTTCCTCAGTCTCGAAAATGGAAGCGTGTAAGTTAATAAATCCTCATTGTAAAATCCAACTCATTTCTGGTATATTGCCGTCTGCAGCCTAGCAAACTAGACCACCCAGTTATCATCCTTTACGCATAGATTTACAAAGCACTTTCTCCTTCATTATCAACTCATGGTCACCCAAGCAGGGATGGTCACTTCCGTGGTGAGAGGAGCAAGCCGAGGCTTGGAGAGGCAGCGTGGTTCAGCCAGTCTCAAGCGCAGTGGGTGGCCGCGCCCTACCTGGGACTCAGGTCTGAGATGCCCCTCACAGCACCTGCCTGGGAGCAGGCACTCCACCCCAAACCCTTCAATCCCATGGACGTTCTCCATGGACATGTGGGATGATGGGAAGAGCTTTGGAGCCGCACGGATTGGGCTACCGACGTATTTATCTTTGCACCCTGGAGGTTGGCAGGAGGGCTGGGTGTGCCCCCGAGGATGGGCTTCTAAGGCACCCAGCCAGATCCTCAAAAAGACAGCCAGGGGATGAGTCCTAGAGGAATGGGAAAGTGGGCGGGGCTCCCGGGTGTGGGCAGCGGGCTGGGGACAAGGCGTGGAGGGGGGACAGAGCTGGCGTGAGCTGGGACTCCGGGTCGGTGTCAGGCTGATTCACCCAGCAGGCCTCGTGGAAATGGCCACTTGAACCCACTGGACTGGCCCTCCGAGACCAGGTTGACTTTTAGGGGTGGAGAGGGGGTCCCAGGGGGTAGTAGGACAGTACAGCTGCACGGCCCAGGCTTGTATCTGTCCTGCTAACAGCTTTCTCAGGGTGGGGTCAATACCTGCACAGACGTGAGTGAGGCGACCAGCTATGGCCGGCTTCTGGTTCCCACAGGTGACGCAAGGCCATCTCTCTTCCTTCTGGCAACTGGGCGAGGACACCTGGCTAATCGTAAAAATACTAGAGCAGAGTTTCAAAACCACGAGTCTGGGATTCTCAATCACGGAGCGAGGTGCAATCAGGCCTTAAGGTAATGCAGGTAAACTTCGTTTGGAAATGTCGGGTTGCAAAAACCAATAGAGGATCTACTTGTACATGCAGATCGATGAAGCTGTAGGACTTGATGAACAAAATGCTTTTTACCCCACACCCCCAGTTTATCATTCTGATTATTAGGAGTTGGAGCATTGTTAGCATCAGGTTCACAAAAGGCTAATTATCATAGCCAGTATTTATGCCACCCTGTGTGCCAGACACTGTTTACAGACACATTTTTCCCTGCTCTCACTTAACTTTCACATAGGTCTTGCAGTTGAAAGATTATCATTTCCATTTTACAGACGGGGAAACTGAGAGCGGGCAGGGTAACTAACTTGCCCAAATCACACTGCAAGTCTGAGTGAAAGCTCCGTTAGACTCCAGAGACCGTGCTCCGTCCACTGCACCCCTAGCCTCACCCCCCACCCCCACCCAGGGTAAGTGTGTGGACGGGGCCATCGGGTATTGTGCTTGAGGGTTTTTGTTTTGTTTTGTTTTGTTTTTATTATTCCCCCCCGCCTTGCTGCTTGTGCTTGCTGTGTCCATTTTGTTGTGTGTTTTTTTGTGTCTGCTTGTATCCCTTTGCTGCATCATCTTGCTGTGCCAGCTCACCATGCCATGTGGGCCATCAGCTCACCACGCCTCGTGGGCCAGCTTGCCTTCACCAGGAGTCCCTGGGAATCAAACCCGGGGCCTCCCATATGGTAAACGGGAGCCCAACCACTTGAGCCACATCCTCTTCCCAAGGGGGGTTTTGAATTCCCTATTTAGATCCTTAAACAATGTTTTTGTGGGTGGCACAATGGAAGATGTGTTTATTTTAATAATTTTAGTAGTGTTATTGCAAAAGCATTATGTAAAACAGAGATCGTAAAGGAATTAAGTAGAAAGCATAGCCCCCCTAATATTCCCATTTTCTCCTCGCTTTTTCTCATCATATGAAGACAAAAAGTCTTCTCCTCTTCATTTTCCCTTTCCAAGGCATGTCATCAGTACTTGAACTTTTTTTTCCCTATGTGTAAACACGCACACATGCATTTTATTTGGTTTGGATTTATGTTTTATCAAAAAAACTCTTCGATGTTGTAATGACCGTACTGCAGTGCGCTTTCTTCCTGATGGGCGCCTTTGTCGGAAAAGTCTGTCCAGGCCCACACTTACAGCCCGAGTGTAGTAGGTTTTTGCACCCTCCAGGGAGGCCACCTGACATCCCAAATCCTCAGTTTCTTCAGCTCTGAAATGGGAGTGATAATACCTACCTGGCTGCGTTGAAGAATGAGAGAAGATGTTTCCTAAAACATGGCCCTGATTGGGGTTCGGACGACCCTCATGGCAAATCCCTTTGCCTCCACTTACCTGCATACGGGAGAAGGACAGGCTGGTGGCTTTGAAGGGAGAGAGTCTGGCTTGAGGCTGGGTCCATGGTAAAGGAAGAATAGGGAGATAAGGAAAGGCGCTCAGAAAGAAGGGGCACTCAAAGTCCTGAACCCAGCTATCCCTGGTGTCCCAAGAACCCTGGAGTCTGCGGTTGTAGGGACCCTGGCCCTACCCACGATTTTGTGGGGAGGGGACTTGGACAGGTGGGAGGCAGTGCTGGGAAGGAAGAGCCCGTTGGGGAGTGTTTTCACTTGCGAAAGCTTCCAATACAAAATTACCAGAAATGGGTTGGCTTTTATAAAGGGAATTTAGTAGGGGTACTTAGGGGAATTTATTAGGGTTCCAAGGTTGGGAAATGTCCAAATCAAGGCACCACCCAAAATGCTTTCTCACCAAACGTCGTCTGCTGGCAGATCCTAGAGTCCTGCCGCATGGCAATGCAAGATGGCGGCCGATCCCTGCGGTTCCTGAAGTCTTCTCTCTCACGTGGCAGGGTCAGAATCCTGGCTTGCTTTCTCTGTGTGTTTCTGCTTTCAGGTCTTAGTTTATATAACCCCCACTAGAGGGCGGAGACCTAACATGGGTCACTGATGAGTCCAATCAAAAGCTCTAAAGCCATCTAATCAAAAGTGATCTAATGAAAAGTCCTTTAACTGAATCTAATCAAAAGGCCCCATCTACACTGCGTCTACAGGCCCAGGTACGGATTAGCTTAAGAACATAATTTTCTGGGGTCCGCAAAAGACAAACCAAGACAGGGAGCCTCCTGCTGTGGGTTTGTATCCATCCTCCCAGCATGGGGACCCCCTAGAAACCTGGGCAGGGGCAGGGGGCTGGAGGTACCCCAACAACCCTGGCAGACGAACAATGCCACTGAGTTTGTACCCCCAAGCTGGTGGGCCTGCCTCGGCTAGAGTGGTCCCAGGACACACTTTAAGAGCCAACGCTCCTCCAAGGAGGCTGGCCTTGGAACCAGCCTTTTCTGGCACATTCTTGCACCTCACTGCTCAAGATATTTCAGAGAAGAGACTGGAGACCTTTCACAGCCCGCCCCAGCTTCCTGGCTCTGGTTGACAAAGCTCCAGGCAGGAAAGGAAGGGAGGGGACAAGGGTGCCTCAGGCACAGCGCATTCTTCTGGTCCCCCAGAGGCTGGGTGAGGTAGACAGGAAGCTCCCAGCCCTAAGGAGACTCCCCATTGCCTGGAGGGTGGGCCCTTGCCACCACTAGCCTCTGCAGAGGGACACACCTCTGATCGGCTCACTAGTGGGGAGTGGGGGTGGGGGTGGGGGGAGAAGGCTCATGGGAGGTGGGTGAGTGCCCTTTGCTCCACTCTGCTCCAGACTCAGTTTCTTCTTTTGGGGTATGAGAAGAATGTTAGTCTGGTGGCAAAGGAGTGGCAGAAGTGCAGATAGAAAAGCCCACGCATGCCTCAACCAGCCCCTCTGATTTCTGCAAATGGCAGCTGGACTCCAGAGACCCCAGGCAGTCCAGACAAGGGGGTGGGGATGGAAAGCACTGCCCCCAAGATGGCCACATTTGCGTGGAGCTCACACTATTTGTTAGGCTCAGGAGGGCTAAGAGACCCACCCCCTACCCGGAAACTGAACATGCTTTCCATTAACTCATTTCACAAGACCCTCGTTGGGCCTCAGGGCATCTAGTGACAGTAAGCTTTTTGCTGCCTTCAAGAGTTCAGAGTCCAGCAGGGGAGCAAGACGAGGCAACAGCCAGCAGGGCAGTGGCCTGAGGGCTGGGTCAGAGGAACTGTGTGGGCGAACACCCTGCCTCTGGCCATATTTGAGCTGAGCTCTGAAGAGCTAGTGAAAGGGAAAAGGGGTAAAGATCCAGAGGAGGTGGGAATTTACAAGGCCAAGGGCTTTGCAGGCCATGCTAAGGAGTTGGCATTATATTCTGAGAACCAGGAGGAGGCATCGATGGGATTTAAATAGAGGAATGAGCCAATCACATGTGTATTTAGGAACATCCATCAGACAGTGGCGTGGTGAGTATATTGAGCCCTACAAGGCTGGAGGCTGAGAAACCAGTCTGCAGGCCTCTGCACTCATTCCCATTAGGAAAAATGGGGATGTATTCGTTTGCTATGCTGTGTAACAAATGACTGCAAACTTAGAGGCTGAAAAGGCACATTTACTATCTTGCAGTTTCTGTGAGTCAGGAGTCAGAACCCAGTTTAGCTGGGTCTTCTGCTCGAGTCTCCTAAGTCTACAAGGTGTCCGAGGACTGTGTTCTCTGGAGGCTCTGCTCGTGATGACTGCTTCCAAGCTCATTTAAGATGCTGGCAGAATTTGCTTCTTTGGAGCCCTGTGACCGAGGGCCCCAGCTTCTTACTGGCTATGGCCTGGAGGCTGCCCTCAGGTCCTAGAGGCCACCCACAACTCCCCACCACATGGTCTCTTGCAGGCAGTCATGACACAGCAGCTAACTTGTTCATGGCCAGTGGTGAAGACTCTCTCTGCAGTCTGCTAAGACAGAGTCTTAGATCATGCAATGCCATCATGGGAGTGATGTCCCGTCACCTTTGCCATATCCCGTCTGCTGGAAGAAAGTCACAGGCCCCACCTGCATTCAAGGGGAGGGGATGATGAGGTTACAATAGCAGGAGCAGGTGGTCGTGGTGCCACCTTTGAATTCTGCCTACCCCAGGGAGCGTCTTCTGTCCATTTGTGTACATACCCTTCAATATTGATGGAAACCGAAAAGAAGATTTTATATACAAACCCACATGTGTAACTGGCCCGTGGTCTACATAAAGGCTTAGAGATCACCTCCCTTCCTTCTGATATCCTCTGGGGCTTACAGGCTGCCATGGAGTTGCCCAATGCCCTTCCCACACAGGTCTGTTCATATCCACAAAGTTACCTGAGGGCCAAACAGCCTCATGGGAAAAATGGACTGGGACCTAACCAGTTCCTTCTCCTGCCAAGTGGCCCAAGCTGGGCCAATCGTAATTCTGCATTCCTCAGAACACAATGATTGATGGATGGATGAGTGTGTGGCAGAAGCCAGACCAATAGGGATTCTTCCAGAGACTCCTGCCAGAGCTGGCAGGAATGACGAGCTGGGAGATGGTTCCCAGGACTGCCAGAGGCCAGAGGTCTAGCCCTGTGGAGAGAATCTGTCAGCAGCAGGAGAGACTGAGCCCAGAACACAGAGAGAATCAAAGAAAATCAGAGAAGAAAGAATGAGTGAGAGAGAAGACAAGTGACCTAAAGACTCATTTGAGTCCCTGGATGTGGCCGTGCCTGAAGCCAGCAGAATTCCTGACTGTTGTGAGTAGATAAACTGCCTTCTTGCTTTTGCTGAGTTGGGATTTCTGACCCTTGCAACTGAAAAAGTGTCCCAGGATTAAAGCTCTTGCATGTCCTATGTGTACCCACCACTGTGGTCTGGGCTGGGGGCAGTGGGAAACCGCCACCGTGTTTGAGATACAGAATATTTCAATCACCTGCCAGAAGTTTCTTGGCTCCCTTCGCCATGAATTCCTCCCTCCATGCTGGGCCCCTGGCAAGCACCGATCTACTTTTTGTTGCTGTAGAATTTCCTAAAAATGGAATCACACAGTCTGTCCTCTTTTGTGTCTGGTTTCTTTTGTTCCGTTTAATGTTTTTGAGGTTCATTCACGTAGTCGAGTGGATCAGTAATTTCGTGTTCTAAGCTGCTGAATAGGAATTCATTGTATGATGTAGCTCATTTTCTTTACCATTCTTTATCCCAGGCCTGGGACGCAGGTGAAGGTCTCCAGTTCAGGCCCCCAGGGGAGAAGTGGGCGAGGGGGTGCCCAGACCCCACTCTCCTCTGTCCCAGCCCCTCGTGCCTTGTCCCTTGCGGCGACGCCTCGGTCTGACTGTCCCAGAGAGCCTGTCTGCAGCCTTCCCAGGCCTGCACATGCCCACAGGTGAGGGAGAACCAACTCCGGTTCTCCAGCTGCTCCTGCCACTTCAAGGGGAAGAGATGGGGCTCAGAGAACAGGAGGCAGAGCTTGCTGCATGGCTCCAAATTTCTTTCCATCCTACCAGATGCTTCAAGATAAGGCTGAGTCCAGACCCGTGTCCTGGTGAAAAAGAATGCTTTCTGGAAACATACATTATATACCTTGAGCTCACTCACCTTACCCAAGCCACTGACCCCAAATCTCTGCAGAGCAGTCAGGTGTTAGAGAGAGGAGAGCCCAGTGGTCTGTTGGAGCCAGCTGGCACTGGCTGCTGGTATAGTCTTGTGCATTTCTTCTCATTCTGTGGGGTCACGTCAGGAGCTTGGAATCAATCATGGAAGCATGGACACCACAGAAACTCACAAACGCTACAAATCAGGCCCCTCTCCCTTCAGAGAGCTGCTTCTTGGGCATTCACCATCACAGCACTGCAGGAGGCCTAGAGGCCAAGGCTGGGATGGAGGCAGGGGGTGTTTCAGTTTCCTATTACTGAATGACAACCCACCCTAAAACTTAGGAGCTTAAAATGACAGTGACTGGGCATTTCGCACGGTTCCTTGGGTTGACGAGGTAGCTCTTCAGCTTCACTTAGTATTGGCCGAGGTCCCTCTCGCAGCTGCATTTGTGGCCTTTCTCCCCACTACGATAGCCTGGACTTCCTGACAGGATGGTGGTGGGGTTCCAGGAGAGAGCATGTCAAGACTGTGAAAGCAGAAGCTTCCGGGCCTCGAAGGTCTAGGCCTGGTACAGGCACAGCATCTCTTCCACTATGTGACATGGTCACACAAGTCGCAAGGCCTGTGTGGGAGGAGATGACAGAAGAGCATAAATACTAGGAGGCCCTCGGTGGGACAGTCTACTACGGGAGATAAGGCAAGCAGAACTCAGCTTGGACAGGGAACTAGAGTCTCTGAAAAATAAACCTGGCATGGAGAGCTTGGTGTCATCCATGGGTCCTAGAATAAAGTTATGCTCTGAGCACCTCCTCAGGGCAGAGCACGAAGGCTTCACCCACATTGTCTTATGGGAAGCGCACATAACCCTATGAGGTGGGTCTCACCCGTCCCAGTTGACAGATGAAGAAGCTGAGGCTCAGAAAGTTGAGATGCTTGCTCAAGTTCTCCCAGCTTCTCAGTGGCATGGTCCTGGCTGAAACTGGCTCCTGGTGGTCTGGGAGGTGGCAGAAGGGATGCCTTCTCCACGTGTCCCCTAGATGTTATGAATCTGTGACACTGGGTCTCTGAAGGGGGAGGAGGGCAAAAGCCATCTTGAGGGTCTTCCCTGGATTTTAAGAAGAAACTCTTTCAAGGAGCATGACAGCAAACTCTGCACCCCCAAGTCCAACACTGTTTTCCTTCCTCCTTTCCTTTCAACAGTTTGCTCAGAGGGTTTGGCCTCTAGAGCTTGTCTCTACCACCTCTCGTTTTCAACATGGCAGCAAGGGCAGTGCTGGGGTGACTCTGGTGAGTTGGACAGACCATGGGCCAGACACAGCCTAGGGTGGCCGAATGTGTCCCACTGGAGGTCTGCCTCCACAATGTCCTTGCTTGGCCATCTGCACCCCCTGGGGCCACGACCCTGAGGAACCAAGTATCGTGCCAATGCAGATGCTCTGGGACTCTTTCAGCAGCCATTGTCCCCACCTGGACCTCAGTTTCCCTCGCCTTAAAATGAGAATAAAATTTCAAAGTCTCAAAGAACCTTCCCATTTCCAAGCTGGGGTGCCAGAGACCCACAAGTCCACCTACCCTTGGCCAAGTCTTGGATCCTGGAGTGTGTCTTGGGGCTTTTTTGACCCTGGATAATACTTCTCATTTGAGGAAATATGATCACACTTGTCGCAAGAAACAATATTGGGCTCCTGCCCTGGGGCAGAAACGTAGGTGGGGCATGATTCACGGGGGCGGGGTCAGCCTGAAAACATGTATTAGACCATCAGAGAGTAAGTGCGCAGGGGGTGGCAATATGTACAGTGTTCTAGAAAATTCATTTAGCCAGATATATCAGGAACTGCACAATGTTTGTATTTTTTCACCCAATCATTTGATTCCTTGGATTTCTTTTTTCTTTTTTTTTTTTTAGGTACTGGGGCTAGGGATTGAACCTGGGACCTTGTATGTGGGAAGCCGGCGCTCAACCCAATGAGCCACATCGGCCCTCCTGAGTTGGTTTTTCAGTTTGTTTGCTTGTTGTTTGTTCTTTTGCTTTTAGGAGGCACTGGGGACCAAAGCCAGGACCTGCCATGTGGGAAGCAGATGCTCAACCACCTAAGCCACATCTGCTCCCGGATTCTAACTTAGTGACTAATCCGAAACGGGGAGGAAACAAGGTGTTTACTGCAACATCAATTAATTAGAACTTGGAAATACCCTAAACATCCAACAGCAGACCTACATGCCCTCGATACTCAAGCTGCATCGAGCAGTCCCCAGAATGCCCCGTGCTCAGAAGGCCTATTCTGAACTTTGTAAACGCTTGTCCCCTCTGCATGGCACCATCCACTTGTCCGCGTGCACGCGTGTGCACACACACACTCCTTCTCACCCTCAGCTTCTGTTAGACCTCCAGGAAGTCTTCCCGACCCTTCCACTGGGCTGGGGCCCACCTGTGTGTCCCCTGTACCGCCCCCTACGGCCCCTGTAATGATTTGCCTGTCTGTCTCCTCCAGAGAAGTCTATGAGGGCAGATTCCACCTTGGTGTCCGTGACATCCTCTTCCTTTGTCCTGAGCCTGGAGCCCGTCCGTCAGCATGTCAGCAGAGAAGGGGTGAAGCTGCACACGCACACACACGTGGGGTACGCAGCCCGGAGCCCCTGCTCTGCGTGCTGGCGCGTTCTCAGCTTTTGGCAGGGTTCCTGGCCAGGTGGGCTCAGACCTCCAGCTGGGAGTCCCCTGCTCAGATGAGGCCACAGCTCCTGGGTCCTTGTGCCTTCGGATCCCTCGTGCCTTCCTCCCCGCAGCGGCCACCAGCCCTCCTCGTGGGGCCGCTGGGTACACAGCCTGATCTCCCCGAGCTAAAGGCCAGGCCCGGGCGGAAGGGCACAGAAACGCGCTGTGTCGGCTGTTTTGTTTCTTCCAAGAAATCAGAGTTGCTTTCCCAGAAGGTCACCTGGCTCGGAGCCTGCGGCCCAGGGCCTGGGGAGAGGAGCTGCCCTGCGGCCCCCAGGACGGGTCAGAGTGGCAGCAGGTTGGGGCTGGAGCTGCCGATCCCACTACTGTCCCTCTGACCGGTTTGTTCTGGTGAAGGTGGGTCATTCCTCCCACTTGAACAGCTCTGGTGGAGCTCCTCTCCATGTGGACACCACCATCCCCTGGCATGCCCGGATTACCACCACAGCCCTCTCAGTGGTCTCCCGCCTCCTGCCTCGCTGTCCCTTAGCCAGCTGTAGCCAGAATCGTCGCTCTGGAACCCAAAATGGATCCAGAAGCGCCCTGCTCCGAACCCCTCGGGGCGCCCCCTTCCCCCTCTAGATCAATTCTAAACACATCAGGCAATGGGAGAAACGCAGAAGCACAGGCCTGGGCTGCGCCCTGGCCCTGGAACCTTCTCGCTGTGGGATGCAGATGTTCCTTCCAGGAAGTGATTCAGGAGGGTCACCCTTTCCAGAGGAAGGAGACCCTGGCAGAGGAGATGAGGCCAGCACATAAGTCAGATTCTTATATATCCCACTCCCAGCCTGAGTCCCGGCCCCCACCCTCATATCAAAGCTTTGTCCACCTGAATCAGGCCAGGCTCTCCCACCCCACCTGACCTGCTCAGCCGGCGGTACCTGCCCCTCGGAAAGTCCTTCCCCATGTTCTCCTCTCAGGGAGCTCCTGCCTGAGAAGCCCTCCCCATCCAGCTTCATTGTCACCTCCTCTGTGAAGGCTGCCCCCCCCACCCCCCACCCCCCGTAGCCTCCTGGCCTCCTCCAGCGCACTTCCTACCACCCTAGGCCACTCCCCCATCTTTCAGAGTCCTCAGGGCAGGGCAAGGACATGTGTCATTTATGGCTGCCCTGCACCCCTCCCTTCCTATCTCCAGATAGCTTCCGTTAGGAAGTCTTGGGGAGAGGCCGCCTCCTCGCTGACAGCCTGGGCTTAGCCCATGGGGCGCGGGATCTTTGTCGACTACATTGAAGGGGTGCCAGGAGCAGGGGTCAATTAGAGGTCGTTTCCCACAGCAACGTGGGCAGGAGCTCCATGTCCATCGATGGCAGGACCAGTGGCAGTGGCAGTGGGAAGAGATGTGTCCCGGACAGCCTATTCCTGAGGTGTGGTTTGACTGAGGTTTCCGCCTGTTCTCCCAGATAGCTTCCCAGCTTTCCTCTGGATTTGTAAAGTGACTTTTCTGCTTAAGTTAGAGTGATTTCTGTTGCTTGCAAGCAGGAACACTGACAGGTAGAAGTGGAGACCACGTATAAGTCAGCTACATGCCCAGAAGGAGGTGAGAGCCCAGGAGAGGTTAGCTTCTCCCTTATCGGCTTTCCCTCTGCCTCCAGGTGGAGACGCCCCACCTGCTTGCCACTTTCCTTGGAGAAGAAACGAAACGGCCTACAAGTGTCCCATCAGCTCACGGACTGCGTGCAACTTCTCACAAGGATTCCTGAGAAGCCCCAGGGTCTCACCGGGTTCTTCTTCCCAAAGTTGGTGGCGGAGCCACTAGGGAGCCTGCCAGGCTAACCCCTCCCTGCCACGTGCTCGTGCATCCCTGTGACTGCCACACCCCCTCTTCCTGCACACAAACCTCTGTG